>CM076096.1:0-294000 GCA_038088585.1 Chrysina gloriosa | reverse complement strand
GTATAAAAATTGATATGCTTTCGTAATTATTTAATTTTAAGTCCGTGTAGTAGCACCCAAGATGGCTGTTTTATTTCTAAAACGGTCGTTTCCGGTACATACTGTATGTGATAGCGAATCAGTTTTAATTATTACAATTACGAATCGTAAATAGCTGAGAATTTACTTATTACACATTTTTATATAAGTAGATGAACGGTACATATTTCGATATTAAAATACAGTAGAGCGCCGATTATCCGAACCAATGTTGTCAGGGATGGTTCGGATAACCAAAATTCACCAAATAAATGAAAAACGGTGTAAAATAATACCGCTTTCAAGAAACACTTTGTAAAAACATCGAGTGCTAACGATGCTCGGATAATCGATGCTCTACTGTAGTACAAAATTTAATGAAAAAATACTCAATCAATCGGTGGGAAAAGCTGCGTACGAAAATATCATCACGATAGATCACACACTGCAAACTACAACTTGTACTACGACTTGACTCGACCTTGAGAACTCGAGACAGATTTATTCGGCCCTAACTGCTTATCTGTGTCGTACAAGGTGTTTCGGCGGTGGTTTTATAAGTTAAAACTGTTTTTCTTGTAAGTAAAATGGCAAAAATAGATAAAATCGATAAACACCGCCACCAGGAAAAATCAATCGGAAGCCACAGCTTCTTGATGGAAGCCCTCGAGAAGGAGTCGTAGCACGATTCTTTGAGGAAAGGTAAGTGACGTCATCGACGCATGCGTCGAGGCGCATTTCTAACCAAATTAATAAATGAGAACGCTAACTAGCACCTTTACGTAAGGTGGTGGGAGGGTAAAGGAAAGTGGAGTTTGCATGATACTACCGCCTCACTATATAATTTTCCAACAGAGATAAGGGTATGATATCAAAAATTCGTCAAATACGGGGCCTGTGACAGTAATTAAAAGCCATCAAGGTAGTAGCCGGTGAAAGGCGAAATTAACGGCTCGTACGGGGTGAAATTAGCCAATCATCCAATTTATGGATATAAACCTATACTTCATCCAGCGAGACCACGTCCTCTTTCAGGGCGTTAATTCAATAGTATAGTGCAATTGGTTGTATACGTATGGCGGTTTATTCGACAGTTACGAGCCAATTACACCAAACCGTCAAAGTGACGCGTGGAAGGAGGCGTAGTCTTTGGTATCTATTTGCGGGATAACGTTAACCACGCCTTCATTCTTGATATCGTCCCCTTATCATATGATTTATCCGATATAGAACTATAGTCTAACCAGCACATAACTGCAGTAGAGACCACGCCCTCTTCTGGGGCGTTATTTTAATAGTTTATTGTAATTGGTTGTATACGCACAGCGTGCTTATTCGAGAATTACGAGCCAATTGCGCCGAACTGTTGAAATGAGGTGGGAAAGGAAGGCGTGGTCTCCGGTCGCAACCGGTGATTGGCGAAGTTTACGGCTCTTAGGAGGTGAAATTAACCAATCATATGATTTATTGAGTGTACGTTTACAATTCATCTAGCGAATAATTATAGTAAAGACCACGCTCTCTTTCGGGGCGTTATTTAAATAGTTTGTTGCAATTGGTTGTATATGTACAGCGTGCTTATTTGACAATTACTAGCCAATTACACCGAACCGTTGAAGTGACGGGGGAAAGGAAGGCGTGGTCTTCAGTATACTTCTTCGACGGATATTCTTAGGTACCTCCTCATTCGTCCTATCGTCCCCTTATCATATGATTTATCGAGTATGAAATTACAGTCCAACCAGGGAATAGTTATAGTAAAGACAATGCCCTCTTCCGGGGCGTTATTTACATAGTTTAATGCAATTGGTTGTGTACGCATAGGGTGCTTATTCGAGAATTACAAGCCAATTGCGCCAAACTATTGAAATGAAGCCGACAAGGAAGGCGTGGTCTCGGGTCGTAACCGGTGATTGGCGAGGTTTACGTCCTCTTTCGGGGCATTATTTAAACAGTTTATCGCAATTGGTTGTATACGTATAGAGTGCTTATTCGAGATTTACGAGCCAATTACACCATACCGTTGAAGTGACACGAGAAAGGAAGGCGTGGGCTTTGGTATATCCTCTCATTCCTGCTATCGTTTCCTTATCATATCCAACCAGTGCATAACTATAGTAATGACCACGCCCTTTCGGGGCGTTATTTAAATAGTTTATTGCAATTGGTTGTATACGTATAGCGTGCTTATTCGAGAATTAAGAGCCAATTGCAGAGAACTGTTGAAATAAGGCGTGGTTTCCGGTGATAGGCGAAGTTTACGGCTCCTGTATATGCATAGCACGCTTATTCGACAATTACGAGCCAATTACACAGAACCGATGAGGTGACGCGGGAAAGAGGGACGTGGTCTGCGGTATATCTATTCGTCGGATAACGTTAGCCACGCCTTTATTCCTGATATCGTCCCCATACAAAATAAGTAATATAAAAGGGCGGGATTTCGTATAGATACTATGTGCATTAAAATGTGTCGAGACACCAATAATTAAAAACCTAACATAAACATTAAGGTAGGACTATATAAGGTAAAATATAGTATAAAAGAAATTTTAGCGAGTATTATTATACAGAAAGGTCTATATCTAAAATATAAATTAATCATAGCAAAACGCTTAGTATTAATTTGAAAGACGTATGTATGTATGTAGGTAAAATTTCCTTTTGGGATTTTTAAAAAGCCATCATCGTAGTGTAAGTAGGGAGGCACCTCGTCGTGGTGGCTTCTTAAACGTTGTTCGTTCCCGGAGTTCGTGCGATTAAAAAAGAATTATGTACAAAACGTGTTGTGACGCGCGGACATTTTTCAGATTGAGCACTTTTCGACTTCGAACTCCGACAGCGAATGCGGATTTATAACAATATATTACTGTACAGCTAAAAAACATCAATATTTAAAAAAATACATATAGAAACGATTATCGTCGTAAAAATCTGAACTGTCTATACAGCGTGTAAATTAAGAGACGACTTCAGTAATTTCAGTGGGCGATTCCTCGTCATTGACACCCTGTTTCTTGAAAACGAAGCAAGTTAGGACACATGTTTATATGAACTTTTTCTCATAAAATATGACAAGGAATCACCTCCTGGAATTAAAGTCACTACCAATTTGCGCCCTGTATATATATAAACAAATTTTGATTCGTATTTGGGAAGGTACCAAGTGACAATGACAAATTTAGATGTGTTCCCTCCTATATCTTCGTCGGTACTTTCCGATACGGTACACGTACCTATAAACGGAAGGTAAAAACCGGTACGCTTTATGTTTTGATTTCCGCTCGCATTCGGGGTTTCCCGCGCACAAAAAAATAATTTAATTTCACAGCGTATTTCTATCGTGGACTGATTCTGTTAATATGCATCATCGAGACATAATTTTCGAGATTTTTCGATATTGCTTCATGAATCGGTTATATTTTTATATAAAAATTGTAATTATATGACAATGTCCAAGATTGAAAGGGGTAAACATTCAGAAAATACATACACTATCTATGTGTATGTGTATGTACGTATTTCTAAATTCATATCTTTACGATTAAATATATACAGTGTCGATTTCATCATCATTGGTGATCCGGATTTGGCGCTATGGTGAGAGTCACAGATAGACCCGAGTCCTTGATGAGGTTTACCGTGTCCCCGTGGCTCAAGTTCATGATATCGATGTGATTCACGGCTAGGATGTAGTCTCCGACGCGCAACTTGCCACACCTTTCGGCCGGGCTATCTTCTATTAATCGACCTAGAACACCAGAAAACAATAATAATAAAAAAACAATGTCATCCCTCGATGCCCTCCCTTCGCTCCCCACTTCGAGAAAGATGGGAAGGAGAGGCATTTTTACCTAACTCTTCAGCTGAGATCCACCTCCATCATAAAACTTTTTTAAAATATTTTTCTTCTAGCATCTTCACTGGAATCAATTTAGATGACAAAAACCGATTTTTATATTTTTTTCTCTTATCAAATATAAAGAAAATTTTATAAATTTTTCTTTTCAATGCGCCACCTCGCGTCGCAAGATGGGCTGGACAAAGGGTGCTATTTAAGTCTACATCTATTTATTTACACGACCAAAATCACAAAAAAAATATAAAATTCTGGGTTATTAATTTTTTAAAATTTTGAATGTTTTCCAATATTCCGATATTTTTACTTATTTTTTCTGAATACGCCAAAACAAAAAAATACTCACCAATAGTAGAGCCTGCTTTATTGACGGATGATATAATAACGAATCCAAATCCTTCATTCTCGTTCCTATTGACAACCACGTCGTAGGTTTGGGCATGTACTGGAAGTATGGCGTTGTGAGGCGGGGGTGGTTGGTGGTACTCGGCGATGGCGCTATGGTTCGAAGTCATCGGGGGCAATCGCCTTCGGAGAACCAACACGACCGATCCCCTGGCCGCTGCTGCGCTCATAAATTGCACCACTTGCCTATGCGAAGCTTTGACCACCGTGTAACCGTCCACGCTGATAATCTCGTCCCCGGATCGTATCCTACCGTCCAGATCGGCCGCTCCGTCGGCAACGATGTGACCGACGGCGACCTTAAAAAGCAGATAATTAGTTAGAAAAAAAGCTGCGGGTGTAATGATTGTTGTGGCATCGAGTATGATATCTTAGCTAATAATTGGGGTGTAGATGGATATCGTTTCACATGCGTTGTAGGAATGGGAGCTTATGATACCGAGGCCGCACTCAAATTATATCCCCAATATTGATGATTGTGGCATCGAATAAAGCATATCAGCTATCTATTGAGATATAAATTAATATCGTATCACGCGCATTTGAGGATTGGCAGCCTGTGATACGAGGCGAAGTCTCTATTTTCGTCGCTCGCAGAGAGAGGCGACGAGATAATGCGATACCGATGATTGTGGTATCGAGTAAAGTATCTTAGCCAATAACTGGTATGCAACTGGACATCGTATCATATCCGTTATAGGAACGGGAGCTTGTGATATCGAACCCTCGCTGACTGGAGTCACCACACGCGGGGAAAGGCGACGAGATTATGCAATACTGGTGATTCTGGCATCAAATAAATTATATCAACCAACTATTGGGATACAAAGTGAATATCGTATGATGTGCGCAGGCCGAATCCATGCGAAGTCTAAAATTTTGTCATCTGCGGAGAGAGGCGACGAGATGATGCAATACTGGTGATTGTAGCATCAAATAAAGTATATTAGCTAACGACTGGGATATGAATGAATATATTACATGCCTTTGAGGATTGGTAGTCTGTGATAAGGAGGGTGTGTCAACGTGGAGCCTTAAATTTCGTCACTCGCGGAGAGAGGCGACGAGATAATGCTTTACCAATGGTTGTGGCATCGAGTAGGATGTATTAGCTAATGATTATGTGCGAAAGAACATCGTATCGCATTCATTGTAGGAATGGGAGCCTGTGATATTGAGGTCGATTTATTGTTATATTAAAAAACGAAGGATTCTAAACGCATTTCGTACCTGTGATCGATCCTCAATTCCGCCAACGATCCTGAAGCCAAATCCAGTTTCTTGCCGATGTAAGGTGACCGTGTACTCTAAGCAATCCGGTTGGTGTTGAGGTCTGTGCCACCACTCCTGGATATTATTCTTTCGGATGTTATCGTACGAACCGTTATTGTGAGGAATTGATTTGTGATTTTGGCAATTATAACATAAACAATCATATCCGTGTTGTATGGGCATGTACACGCCGTACTTCGGATCGACGGAGTTGTGGAAATCCATTTGTCCCTTGTTATGGTAATCGATTTGTTCCTTATTGATGTCGTTCATCTCCAGTTCATCCTCGATGTCTGGATTGTCGACCAGAGACAGGCACATGTGTGAGCAATCTTGGAAATTGTCGTTGTGATAGTCGCGCTTATAAAATTCCGAATTCGAATTCATATCTTTAGGAGACGGTTTAGATATGTTGCGGGTATCCACGATCGGCGTCTTTGGCCTGCTTGGAAGAACTTCTCTAGGTTGCGTGCTGTAAATATCAGCGGTCGGAGTCTTACTCCGGAAGGCGCTGGAAGCGTCCTTGTTTCCGAACCTATTATCTAATTTTCTAGGTCTATTCCTATTGCCGACTAACTTATTACTACACCCTCTTTGCACGCAGATCGTTGCTTCGCTATTAAACGGGCAATTCTTCAACACTTGCACGACTTCATCGTGCGACATATTCTGCAAGCATATATCGTTGATTTCCAGCAAGATATCGCCTTCCATCAAATTCTTGCATCTTTGCCTGTCGAGTATTTTCTTGACGCGTTGGCCGCAAGCGCTGTCGGCGATTGTAAATCCGAATCCTAGATGTCCCTTCACGATCCTAACGCGAACTTCGACCTTACCGACCGTGATCCCTTTGAGCAAATCGTCGATTTCATCCGTATTCTCTATCAGCTCATCTCTCGATAGATTATCGCCGTCTAAGAAATTATAATTTGTATCTAAATTAGCTACGCACTTATCACCGGGCATCGCTTGCATGTGGGAATCCACGGCGATCGTGGTGACGACTTCCGTGTTAGGATCGTTCGGATCGAACGGCAGCGGATATCCCCGACATACTTCAATGGCAACTGTAGAACCGACGCTGATCGATTGAAACAATCGAACGATCTGATTATGCGTGTAACCCAACACGCAGGTATCGTTGACGTAAACGATTACGTCACCTGAAAAATATAAAGAAAACATTAGGTGAGTTCGTGGAGCAAGCAACAAGTATCAGCAACCAGGGCTGTCCTTTTCTCAACCTCCGATCGCACAGTATGAAGATCAGGCGTGCGGCAGGTAGCTGGTGAGCGTATTGGTGGTTGCGCATCTCAACTTCAACACGCTCCGTCACTGCCGAGTCCAACACGCTCTGTCACTGCCGAGTCCAATACGCTCTGTCACTGCCGAGTTCAACATGGCATTTCTTGTTGAGCTGCAGTCACGTAAACATGTCTATTGATTCCCTCGCGAAGTATTATTAACGTTTTCGTGCAAGTTTTAGAGATTATTCCGTTTAATAGGGTATACGCAAGTTTGAATTTTACGTTGAAATATATGTTTATTGCGATAATTACATAATTAGTCGTCTGCTTGTTATATAATAATATTTACGTAGGCCAGCAATATGTTATAAATCTTAATTAAAATTGAAATTATGTCTCCGACCAACACCCGAGATGTTACGAGTGTGTCCGGCGAATCGAGTGACGTCACTAGATTTATTTACAAGCATTAGTTCATTATCACTTATATTTAGTTGCATAAAAACACAAGTCGAAATTAGAGGAGTTAAAGCTGAACCCTATGTAAAATTAGTTAAATATGTAATAATTTAATAAAGATACTGTAATTTCATATTAATTCCCATATTATTAATATATAACTGGAATATGACATTGATAGGTTACTGTTATGTCAAAAAGTCTTTACTAACTGTCAAACTAACTAAGTAATCATGGAAACACAAAACATCGAAATGTAAACAAATAGAATAATACAAATACAGAAATAATGTATTTTATACCGAATTAATAATTATATGAGTAATTACAAATGTTAAAGTATCTAATTAAATTATAAATAAAAATCATGCGTATACCCTATTCTATATTTGGGCAAATAAAGTAATAATTTTCGTTGCTTTTGTCTTTCTTTCGTTTTAATCGGCGGTTTTTATGAATTTGATATAAAGATTTTGTTTTAAAATCCAATAATGTATTACGTTAAGTGACAAAAGGAATGGATTGTCAGCACGCCTATGGAATCTATCGTTAAACGCATGCATATGGAGCGGCAAATGACATATTAGTATAGAGTGGCATACGTCAATCATTCTGGATCACTGTGTATAAAATCTCAATCTTCAGAGTAATGACGTATGTCCAACTCTAGACGGTCTTTCTCGTCTTCCAATTCGAATTTTGAAAGGGAAAACAGAAATTGATAGGTCTTTAAATTATTACGTCACCTGTTTGTAGTTTCCCATCCAACCAAGCCGGTCCTTTTGGCACCACCGATTTGATTTGAAGAAACTCTTCGATCCCATCATCTCCACCGACTATGGTAAAGCCTAATCCCCTCGACGACTTCACCAGCGACGTTCGTAAACGTTGGCCGCATAATTCGGACGGGTCTTTCGTGAAGGACGTGTTACTAACTCTGGCTGAAGCTTGCGAAGCGGCACGTTTAGCTTGGATGACCGGATTTTCGTATTGCGTTCGACGATTAACGTGGTCTATGAAGTACGTGCCGTAGTGTGGATCGCTGATTTTCTCCCAACCGTACGGTAGCTCGTCATCCAAGCAATCTTCCAAGCATTTCTTTTGAAACTTCGAGAGTCTCGGATCTAACCAGTGTGATGTCCCAGTTGAATGGCTGCAAATATGATCATTTTACCATTGTGTTTCGGAAAAAACTGAGATAATATAGACAATATCTTCTCCTCTGATATACAAAGGTATGGGAATTGGAGATTTTAAAGGAAGATGTGTATTGTAACAGTGTGTAAATCATGGAAGGCAATGTAGGTCTCAAGTGTAAAGGCTGGAGGGGATGGGGGACAAGTTACAAACAAAATGCAAAAACATGGGTAGTGTTTCTCCCCCAAAGACTTATAGAGATAAGTATTAGGGAGCTGAATTGGAAGGAGGAAAAATCCCACCAAGACAGATTTGGGCTACGTTGCGAAAGTGGTTAAGAGGCACATGCACACTTCAATATACACCTAACTCATGACAGGGCCACGGTAGTCGAAAACGGTAAAAGGGGGCTACTTACTCGATAAAATAGACTTCACCGCTCTCCGTGTAAGCTTTTTCCCATTTCAGTGGTAAGGGTCCCAAGGAATCGTTATCGTCAGCACCATTATGACTATAATTCTCCTTTACCTCCTCGAAATAGGTCGTATCGTCCGCATTGCTATTATTGTCTTCGGTTTCGACTCTTAAAGGTTGAGAAAGAGAAGATTTGTCACTGTTGTGACTCATTTTCGTCAACTTAACATTTAAGAAGAATCATCATTCGAATTTTAACCTGCAATTTCGATAAAAAGTCAGCTTCTTAATGTCACCGATCGTCGAGAAAAACTCACAGAAACGACCTGGAAGCAAATTAGAAAGGAAAATTGACGAAAACACCAAATTCTCAGGATTCCATGATTTCATGTCAAGATATGTCTATCCCCACCATCGATCTCACGTGACAAACTTGTGAAGTTAGTGGCGAATGTCAGATTTATAGGAAAAGTTATTAATGCGCGATATTACGCTTGATTTTATTAATAAAACTATCCACAAACCTTTAATTGTAATTAAAAAGAGATTAAATCATCAAGAATTTTAATTAGCAAAGGTTAAATACCCCTTATAGATCGCTGTACATTTCACATTGGGTGACCTTGTTGGAAACGTAGCGACCTCTACGTGCAGGTGGATGAATCATTTAAATTCAAAATATTTATTTTTTGATGAATAGGTTTAAATAGGTTTAAATATGTTATTTATTTAAGAAAATTCACAAAAATTACAGCATTTGTAAAACGGTACCCCCTTACAATTAATTAATATAAATTAAAATAAATACCACCAACGGTAATGGGTGATAGAGTTCGTCCGATATGGGAGTGTGATTACGTCATTCACATTCAAAAACATTCCTGCTTGATCCTTGGGGAATACTTCCAATCCCTTTGCGTCTGAGCGCTTGGTAGTAAATTATCCCTAGATAAAAAGCTTTCACGTTCTTCAGTTGACAAAATTTTGGTCAGAGTCGTTTTTCCGGTCTCGAACATATTTAATTTATGTAATATATATCCTTACTTTGTATCAAAAAGTGATACCAAACTAAATTTGGTTCTAAGCAATGCCACCTAAACAAACATTACACCCTTCACTATATTTTCCCCTGTACATCGATAAAAGCGAGCGATTTTATGCAAGAATGCATGGTTTTTATCGTTTTAGGAATCCGTCGAATTCGTAACTATTGTAGTGGTATTACTCTGGGGGAATCCTCCTCGCCATCCTCACCCGATTTCCCGAAAGCTAACCCCAATAAGTTACTAAAAAGCACCAACCCTTTCTCCGCCGATTCGTTAACGACGGCGATGAGTTCATCCTCGGTGAATCCCAAAGATTCCGTCGTCTGATTTCTGCAATCATTTCAATGGTATAACCCCGAAAAATGTACTTGCCTACCCCGCATCACTTACCGTTCAGAATTTCCGATTTGGTTGACGTTATCCAAAATCAAATTCAGAGTGGAATTCCCGTTCGGATCGATTTTCATCCCGTCGTTTCCCATCAGAAAGCAACCGATTTCGAACTTGGTTTGGGTATCCCCTAGCAATTTCGGTTCGAGCAAGACGCACCCCTTGAGCCCTTCTTCGTGGGGTTCCAGGACGGAGAATCTAGCGCATATTTCGGCGAAATTGAGAAGGAGGGTCAAACACGCCGGTTGCGGGTCGGGATTTTTGACTTGCTGGGTGTGGAGTTGATTATCGCCGTAGGAAATGTTAACGGTGATTCCCTCGTTTTGGGAAATGTACTTCATTTCCACGCATCCTGGCGTCGGAAACGAAAAAGATTAAGAGTGTTAGAAAAGAATATACGCATTTCGATCACTAACTGGTCTATCCTCATTGTCATAGCGTTTGGAGCAATGTTAATCAATTTTTTAGTTACTTCCCATTCTTCACTGAAGATGACCAGGTGCTGGGCGAAATGCGTATTTGGACTTATCTAATGAATCGAGGGGTCTAATTTGGTTACAGAGTGAGCAACAGCGGTTGGCACTACTGAAGACAGTAAACGTGAATATTTTTGCTTTCTAAGATTTCCGAGCCTGCCTGAACTAGGTAGGTGATGTACAGTTATGCTCAGACGATCTAGGATAAGTTAACTTTGACAAAACGTCAAAGAAATTTAAAATTGTTGGGTGTGAGCCGGGTTACGATACTAAAGGGTTGGTCAATCTTGTATATCTGTCAGACGTATCATGAAAGTACAAATCACATCCGGATAAAAATGCAAAATGACGTTTATCCCAGATTTATGTGAGCGTGGGTGTACGTTTTTAACTTTTCTTGTCAAGTTTCACCACTGCCAATATCGCAATGACATTTATCTCAGATCTACGTGGGTATGAATGTATGTTTTTAAGTTTGATTGTCAATTTTCA
This sequence comes from Chrysina gloriosa, assembly GCA_038088585.1. NCBI lineage: Eukaryota > Metazoa > Arthropoda > Insecta > Coleoptera > Scarabaeidae > Chrysina > Chrysina gloriosa. The sequence continues at coordinate 282,785 of CM076096.1, read as the reverse complement.
CTACTGCCAACATCCCAATGACGTTTATTCCAGATTTACGTGAGCGTGGGTGTACGTTTTTAATTTTTCTTGTCAAATTTCACTATTGCCAACATCCCCATGTTCCCAATTAAGAATTTCAGGTTACACTACGGCCATTTTCGGTTGGTCACTCTGTATATCCTGTAGCGCGTTTCCGGTTTTGGCGGTTTATTTAAAAATTAATAATAGCAAAAAAGAACATATGTACCTGGTCCTCCCAAATCGATGTAAGTCATGTTAAAATCGACGCAGCAATTACACGAGGGTCCATCGCACGTGCAGGATTTTTGGGCGTCTACTTCAGGTTCTTCCCGCTTTTCGTTGACGGAATCCAAGTTTGTTTCCCAAAAGATATCTGGGTAAGCGACGATGATATTGTAATAATATATAAATAGAAATCTATTGACTTACCTAGGATACCGGAACCATCGGACGAGTTGAAAAGGAGGAAACACAGAATAATCGCTCTGGAGAGCATGTCGAAATGTTTTGAGCTGGTCAGTGTCAATGGTGAGGATGCATAAAACCGCTTACTAGAAGCTTCTGTATGCACAGCACGGATCTCTTCGATATTCTTCGGTCCTTGGCCGCCATCGAGGTCAGTGGGTCACCCACTTCCTCCATTGTCAAGACTTCGATACCCAAGGCGATCGGTACCTGTTTGTGAAAATGAAATTATGTAAATATTTTAAGCTCGAATAACTAACGTTCGAATAAATTGAAAAATAAATTATATCAAAATTACCAAAATTCTAATAGGATTTTCAACGTTAATACGTACGCTGTGGAAATTCTGATATTACATTGTCAATTTTCCCGGATAGCCTTCGGGATTATGTTTGTGTTTGGTCATTTAGACCGTATTAAGTGTATTTATGACCTCTTTATAGTTGGAAGCATATTAATAACGCGTGCTACAACATGCATGTATCTATGTGTACGTATGTACGTACGTGCTTTGCAAAAACGAACTTCGTGACGCGGTGTTAATGTGCCGTTTAGGGCTATTTTTAATAATTCCTGACGATGCCCGGAGCCGCATTCAAAATTCAGAAAGTTACGCTCGCAAATTAGTTTCTGGGTAAATGTTAGGTACACCCCCGGTTTAAATTGATACGGCAACGGCAGACGTGAAATCCTTTTAGTTTCAGGATGAAAATTTTGTTATATAAAAAAAAAAAGTTTCATCGTAAATTATACTTGCACGATTCTCGATTCGCCAATAGGGCGATTCCATTCATGACTTGCACCCGCAAAAGACAAAAGGGTGACCTGCAACCATGTCTTATTGTATCGCAAATCGTACGTATCCTTCGCGTAAAAATTGTATGTAAAATATGCTTGTGATTAAAATCTGGAAGTTGTAATGGGCCCCACTTCACTCCATGAAGACCCGTTCAGTTCGATTTAGGATGGATTACTGATTTCTTAGCCATCGCTTAGACTGCTTAGAGGATGGAAGACAATCACGCTCCAGTCAACCGAGGCAGAGTTTGTATCCTTAGAGGACAGCATATTAAATTTGGTGTTCGATATACGTTACCATGGAAACCGACCAGCGATTAGTGAAGTAGAGCGGGTTTCACCAGTTTTGCTTGTACGTGGAAATTGTCTACAAAATAGTCAACGTTTTACTACATCATCAAAACCAGTCTAATGTGCTCTTCTTTAAGAAAACCTTACCCAATTTCTCCGGTGCTAAGTGCATCTAGAATCCCCAAAAGACGCCTCGTTGCTACGGCGAGGACTGTGGGAATCGAACCCACGGTCTCAGAGTTAGTAGTTTAGTCAACTCCTGCAGACTCTTCCAACTTAACAACTAATTTTATATATTAAACTAGTTCCTTCTTGAGCACGCTCGCAGTCGAGAATCTCAAATGGTTTGTCTTTCTTCGTGGAAAATCGATTCTTGAGGGCGAACAATTGGGATATGGTGCGTATTCGTTGTCCTATGGATTTTATCCTTGTTCTACTTCCTTCTTGAGATCATGCTTATAATTCTCTCACTTGAAAAATCTTAAGAATTGTTTACCTTTCCTCTTGGTGGTGGTAAGATACGATTCCAACTAACCTGATTTTCTTGGTCCAATCTGTTTAGTGGAGAATTGATTCTAGAGGGCGAACAGTTGGGGTGTAGGGCATTTTCGTTGTTCAGTTCATCTCACTTTAGTTCCTGTTCCTTCTTCAGCCTGCGTCTACGACCTTTCAAGTATCGAGGAGTCATAAAGACTTCCCAGATTCCCTAGGTTTTGGCATTGGATGTCCCGAGTTCCCTCATCAAGTCTGTGGACTGGTGAAAAATCTACTCTTTGGAGCCAACAGTTGGGGTTTAGGAAACATTTCCGTTTCAGCAGCTCCCTTCCCCATCCAGGGATGTTTATCAATAAAATTTAAGTGAATAAGCAAAATTTTTCTCCAACTAATTTCATTCTCACGAATGTTTTTAGACCGGGAAAATCCAAAGACGAATAAAATGAAATTCCTACGAAGCGCAATCAAAGCCGGTAGGAATTTTAAAATTCTTAAGTGGAGAAAGTATTTCACTAAACGATCCGGTGAAAAAGTAAGTTAAGTTTCCGTCACGAACGTTCCCGATTTCCACGGAATCAGTGCAAAACAAAAAGGCCTCGATTAAAAAGCATTTAGCGGGGCGTCCAGAAAAAGGAAATAGACCAACCGCCGAGTCGGCTTATCCTCCGTAAAAGTGTGATTTACATATTTTTCTTTTGTCTTTTGTGAGCCGGCAACGGTACACAAAGTGAAAAATATTGGGGAACGAATGTAGGGCAACGGCGGTGTCGATGTAGGGCACGAGTTCAAAAACCTGTACGATTTAAAAGTGAAACAGCGCGTTAACGAGAGACGACCATTCATCTTATTTTCGGCAAGGTCTTCTTTCTCTTCATGTCGTAATATGTACGTATCTAAATATCGGATTCTATTTTAACCAATTTCAGGATGAAAATGAATGCTAAAAGCGGAAGAAAAAGAAATGCTTTCTATAGGTGCAACGCCGATGTGGAAGGCCTTTGATGACCTTACAAACGTGACCGACATAATACGTTCCCCTCCTTCCTGCACTGAAGAACTACATGGTACAACGAAGAACTCACAGAATTACATAGACAATCGTCAAGCTAACTACTACATTTCTTCGGTGGTTGCGATTAGGAGTTTGTGTTTACTTTTTTTTTCTACGCTTGAATGTTCGGTGAGTGATAACATTGTTATTGTTAAAAAAATGTTCAACTTAGTCATTCATCATTTGACCTTTACGCCAATAAATTAATTAAATTTGATTATTACCATTATTAATTATTATTAAATATTATTGTTATCTTCATAATATAAAATTTTGAGCAAGGATATGTGTAAAATGGATATTACAATTGAATTAGTCTATGTTACACATTTTTCCCTTCGATAACCGTTTCATGGCCGCCTGAATATTTCAAAATGCTCCCTAACGCTCCCCAATTGAATTTCAGATTAATCCAAGATGCGTTTGTCGTTTATTTTTGAATTGCTGCTGATTTTCCTGCTTCTCGCCTTTGCCGCCTCCAGAGTAATCGGTAAGTCCTCTTCATTAGCGTTAGATCTAATTGATAATCGATAAAATCTTAGCCATTCTACCTGTTATGCGTGTTCGCGTCCGGAATTTTAGTTTATTTTTATTCGGGAGATCCGCGTAGATGGGTTTAGGGTGATGCAACAATTTTACAAATGAACGCCTTCTGATTAAATCGGAAAATTCGCTCTGACGATTTCGAATACACGCCATTAACCTACATCTCTTTTTATTTTTTTAAATTCTAATTTTGCGCCTGTCCTTGTTTTCGTTTTATTTTTTTTTTTCTCTCACTTTCTATATGGCGCACCACCACACCCGCGCGTACATTCGTCATTTGCCAAGCCACCCCATTACTAAAATGGAATAAATAATTACTTTTACCGCAGTCGGTTTACAAGAATCCATAGAGATACGCGTATTTCGGCTGCTCCGTTGTCATCTTCAGCTAAAAGCAAACGTAATCAGCGTGTTTTAGACTGAACACCACGCATAGAACAGCGTGCGATGATTACTGGCGAATATTTCACGTTTATATGATATCTATGAACGAACACCGCATCAAATACCACGCACAGAACACCTTCACTGCAAGGTATTCTGATACGCTAATTTAAACCACACAAATCTCGTAGAATTTCCACTAACCGTGACCGAACACTGCGTAGCAGCTAACACAGCATTAACCGAACAACGCACAATGATAACAAATTACCCCACAATGATATTTCGTCTTCTACGTACACGCGAAGTTTAAGAACGAACACCATATCAAATATCACCCACAGAACACCGTGCAATGAGTAAAATTTACTACACAAGTAACACCGCATTCGATGTACATTTAGAACGCGCCAATCCCGTGGATTTGCAACTGATCGTGACCGGACACCACGCATAGAATACTATAGTATTAATCGAACACCGGATAATGATATGTTCAGGCGAAATTCAAGAACGAACACCGTACCAAATACCACGCACAGAACACACTGCAAAGACTAGAAATTACTGCACAAGTAACACCGCATTTGATGTTAGTGTAGAACACACCAATTCCGTAGATTTTCTACTGATCGTGACCGAACACCACGCACAGAACACCGCGCAGCAGCTAACACAGCACTGATCGAACACCACACAATGATACCAAATTACCCCATAACGGTGTACCATCTTTTACGTTCACGCGAAGTTTAAGAACGAACACCGTGTCAAATACCACGCACAGAACACCCTGCAATGACTAAAACTTACTGCACAACTAATACAGCACCAGACGTTAATTTAAAATATACCAATTTCGCGGCTTTTCCGTTAATCCTGACCGAACACCACCCATAGAACACCGCGCAACAGCTAACGCGCACGTGAAATGCTTTAATCTCGTCAATTTTTCACTGAAGATGACATATTTATGGATTTCTCCAAACTAGATTAGATCGCATTAGTCCCAAATACACTTTCGTTTACACATATTTAGATACACGATAATATTTCGTTTCAAAAACGTTTACGGAACGTTATGAAACATCACTTTTACAAAACAGTGATTGTAGTTTTAAAAATTTGATTTCTTTTGCTCTTCGTTTAGATACCAAGGGAGTGCATAAAATTCACACGAAAACCTTAATTAGGAAGCACGGAAAAATCAACCATAAGGTACGCCAGGAGGAAAACATCAACAAATACTGCAGCTGCAACACCAAGCTTTGCAACTGCTGCAGGGAATTCGATATCCCAGTCGTATCGCTGAAAGGTCCAGGATGTGCCTCTTTGCAATACTTGAACGGCGACAAATTGGCCATCTCCATGAGCTTTGGAGATAGAGTCTTGACCAATACAACCATAAATAGTAAGTTGGAGCTTTTGAATGGAAAAATGTAGATACGTATTTCGACAAAACTTAATCGTCGAGATATGTATCTGGATTTCTTACCCAACTAGCCATGGCAAGGATTACTTTATTCAAACAATTTCTCGTTTCGAACAGGTAGAAGACCGAGACCGATTTGCATGCCTTTACCAGGAGGCGTTTCCAAATTTTGTGGTCGTGTCTACAACATCGGTCGTCAAGGGCAAGACTTCAACGCTTGCCTAGGTCTAGAACTCAAAGCCTTGAAAGATGTCGAAGCTTCCTTACGTGTGTCCTGTTTCCGTTTCGGCCCCCAAGGCTTGAAAGTCCAACCATCCCAACCGCTCCCAGCAGTTGAGCAAAGTACCGATGACGAGGACGACGACGATGATGACGATGATTACGACGATGAGGACGAGTTCGGTTTCGACGATGACGACGACGATGACGAAGAAGATGATGACGATGATAACGATGTCGAATCAACCGATTACGAAACCTTCAGTTTACTAGATGACGATTTCATCGATGGATTGTTCACGTCCGAAGGTGATGACGGTGAGAGCGTACCGGTTAAGAAGGTTACCACCACGACGAAGGCGCCTCTCAGGAGGGTTACGAAGAAGCCCCTTAGGAGGGTGACGCAGAAACCTTTAAGGAGGGTGACTAAGAAACCTGCCACGATCACCTCGACAACCAATAAGATCAAAATCGCTGAAGTAACTAAGGCGACGACCGAGGCGCCGGTAATCGCGATAATTACATCGGCCACCGTCGTGCAATCTGAAAAAGAAACCCGAAATTATCATACCGATCACCAACATGTCCATAAATGAAATCCCCGACTCCACCTTCGATGACACGGCGATTTCCGAGCAAGATTTAGTAGCTGTAGTAAGCACCATGTTGGATACGGCTGCGCCTCAAGTTCCATCGACGATGGACCCGTCATCAAATCCACTTCCGGAACCCGTCAATATCTCCAGCGAACCTATCAAGAAAATCGAACTAACCGAAGTGGTAACTTCAATCGTGATGGATACAACTTCATCACTGCAAGTGGAACCGCAAACGTCGACGGAACTATTAGAAGAAATACAAGTCACTCAAAGCGCCACCGTGGTCGAAGATGCTGATACTACCATGGACGAAAAGATCGCCACCACGGAGTCCGGATTGGTTGATGAAGAGGAGGAAGAGAACGACGAAGCGGTGCAAAGTTTCATCATCAGAAATGACGATGACGAGGACGACGATGAAGAGGAGGATGAATCGGAGGAATCCGATCCGATCAGCGAAGTGGTTGAAGATGTATTGGGGGTGGAGGACGAGAAGAGTGGGAAGAAGAAAGGGGCGAGCAAAGTGGAGAAGATCAATGGTGATAAGAAAGGCGAAGAGGAAACTCAGGCCTCGGCCGAATCCAAGGACGTAGTGGATGATATCATTGATGGAACTGTTGATATGATATCCCTTACTGATGATAGCGATGAAGATGCAACCACCAAAGACAAAGGTGATAATAAAGAGGAATCAGACGAAGACGATTTCTTGGGAGATGACGATGACGATGATGACGAAGATGATGACGAGGATGATGACGATGAGGATGATGAAGAAGACGAGGCTAGAAACGCCAAGTCGGCTGGTCACCGGAAGGGGATGAAGGGCGCGAAGAGGCAGACTAGGGATATGTGGTTGGATCGACTGCACTGGTAGATAGGATTAATGGTCTTAATTTATTCGAGTAATTATTTATATTATTTATTGTTTAATGTAAGTAAATTCATGTTCAAGTGTAAATGTAAATATTTATTACGGATATATGCTCAATTTTCGTGTACTTTCCCTGATTTTTGTAAATTTAAAAATTAAATATTTGAATTAAATCGTAGGCTTTGCTTTCGGGAGATAAGTCTAGATGCTGGTATTACTTAAACGTTTGCACATATCTCAATTGCACAGGAAAGTCGATATGGGGAACCCATATACAAGTTATGTAATTTTACAACTTCGTATTTTTCCAATTACGAGTTATTCCCATTCACGAAAGCACAAAAATTAAATGCATCTGTCCCTTTATTATATCCCGACTTCAAATAAAATATTAAGGCCAATCCCTGATTACCTCGCCTTGACGAGCAGATTCTCCATCGGAAAAATAGTCACAAAGGAACGTTTTTTAGTGCAAGTGTAGGGCGAAATAAAACGAAACAGGACGGATTTCTATGTAGGCCTTTTTCGGCTTGCACGTCAGAACCTCGAAGTAATAAAAAAGCAGAAGGTTGTTATTCTGGTCGATTTCTTTGTTTTCCTATTTGCACGCCCGGATCGACTTGTCGCCTTGTTGTTCTTTCGTTGTTACGATCGTAATTTGAGAATTTGTTCTATTTCTAATCGAATCAGTACGTAAAATGCGAATGATTATAATAATAGTAAGAATCATGATGATAACAATTATAATGATAAATAATAGCATCTTAAACTGCGACGAAAATCGAAGATTTCAGGAAATAAAATATCGTAATATCCGCTTGAACTCGCTAAAGATTTTGGGCCGAATTCTACAAGCGTTTTCATTTTCTTTCTTGTCTAAGCAGTTAACATTCGAGTTATTTATCGCCGAATCAAGTCGGAGTTCGATGTTTCGGTGACCCGGGGATTAAACATACACGTCCTATCGTAATAATCACTTAACCTTGCTAAAGATATGGGGCGAATTTTACTAGTATTCGCATTTCTGCGACTAAATAAGAAATATTGCGAATCTCAGAGGTTTTCCATCGGTTTCTTGCGAAACTTCAAAAATTAATTTCGGCCTTCCTACGATAGTAGGAACATATTTTTTATATTATTTGATGCATGTATTGCGACAAACCCGGTATATATTTAAGATCGAAATCTATGAAAATAGTTTCCGAGAAGTGATAATTATAGGAAATTTTATTATTATTATTAATAATATTATTATCAACTAGTATTATACAATTCCACATACTAGGTGTAAAATTTTTCACATACACTTCGGATTCGAACTCATTTATTGAACGTGCTGATAAAATATTTCATTTCAAAATATCGAACTCGATCATCAGACACAGGTATGCAGATATTGGGTTAAAGTCTGGGTTAACCGGAAATACGGACGGGCAATATCCGGACAAACTCGTCAACTATCAATTTATCTGCGACGCGGGTCCTCATACGCCGTTTTTTTCCGTGTTCGCGATAGATTAAAAAAGAAAACTGCAATTACGCGCGTGGAGATGAGTACATGCACGATTGGTCTATATAAATGAGCCGGCAAATCGGGAGAAAAAGTAAATGGAAAAGTGTTACGCGTGAAAGAACTTCGAACTTCGTTTGCCGTTGAGAAAGTGTCAGTATCATCAGCATCACGGTCATCACCTACGCGTCCATGTCTATAATGAATTGTTGTCGCGTACTATTTTTGGTTTGTACAGCTAATTTAGTTAGCGGTAAGTTGGGTATTATTATTATCATTATTATCGCTTGATTTAAAAAATTTTTTTAGGCAAAATATATTCAATCAACCAGGAATTTATGTCGGGTAGACAATCAAATATATCAGAGGGAATTACTGTGGCTTCTGTGGCATCAACGACGACGCGAAAGCCGTTCTTAGATGGTCTTCAACAGCTAAGATTGCCATGTTCCTGTGCCGACGGGCAATGCGGATGTTGCACGGGGATGATTTTGGAGAGGCTCCGGCAAAAAGCTTGTGTAAACATGACGTACGAACCGGACGATTTCGCGATTACCGCGAGAATAACGATGAACGGCCGGGTGCTGTACAAAAATACGTTTTCAGGTACATTTCCCCCATATCTATCCACACATTTTCTAACGGCTAAATACCTTATTTGCATAATATATTACCGCATTTAATGGTTTTAACGCGAGGGCAAAAGCTCGTCAATGCCTTGCCATAATTTATTATTTGCATAATACAATCGCGCAAGTACTGACGGGAGAGCAGATGGCCGAAAAAATTATGTTGTTACATTTTTGCGGGCGCATATGTTACGCGTAATTAAACTCGTCGTAATTTACTCGAATATATCGGAATTATTGGTGGAGGAATGAGGAATCTACCGAAACTATTTTAATAATAATAAGCGCTTTAACCAGGGAATTTAATTTAAATCAAACAATCGGATGCTCGGTGAGAAACGACCTCACTTCATCGCGTATCTAGAGACCGGCAGATTTAGGTTTCCACCCCACACCGATTCCTACCGTGGTCCTACAGTGGTAGCGGTGTTTGTCCCCCTGATTCAGTCGCTGTAATCCTAGTAGGGATGCGATGGGAGTCGCTTTTCACTACTTTGACCTAAATCTGCCCGTCTCTAGCTATTTAGGTCTCCACCCCACACCGGTTCCTACCGCATCAGTGGTAGCGGTGTTTGTTCCCCTGATTCAGTCGCTGTAATCCTAGTACGGATGCGATGGGAGTCGCTTTTCACTATTTCAACCTAAATCTGCCCGTCTCTAGCTATTTAGGTCTCCACCCCACACCGGTTCCCACCGCATCAGTGGTAGCGGTGTTTGTTCCCCTGATTCAGTCGCTGTAATCCTAGTACGGATGCGATGGGAGTCGCTTTTCACTATTTCAACCTAAATCTGCCCGTCTCTAGCTATTTAGGTCTCCACCCCACACCGGTTCCCACCGCATCAGTGGTAGCGGTGTTTGTTCCCCTGATTCAGTCGCTGTAATCCTAGTAGCGATGCGACAGACGTCATTTTTTGCTTAGAGATTCTCTCCCAGGATCAAATTATCTCATCCTTGGCGCCTTCACCACTCCGATTTTGCCTGGTTCCTGATACAACTTGCGTGATTCCCGATTTGTTCGCCTTCCCTGCTTAAACTAGGGGCATATGTTTCATCAGCAATTCTCTTGAAAATTAGGTGTTTCGATAATAAACGCGCTTAATTAATTACGAATCACAACTGCAGACTACTGACCTCGTCGGAACTCGTTACTACGGTGAATTTCTCATTCGTCACACATGTGCGTTTGCGTCTGTTTCCTTTCATAACTGAACTGCCTGATGACCAACCTAATTTTGACAGGTAGTTAGAGAGAGCGAGAGAGAGGAAGAAGTTGAGGAAACGAGTCCTTCGTACATTTTTTGCTTTTTAGAACAAAATGTTTTACTCATTTACTTACTTCACCCCCTTAGGCCTTCCTATCTTTAGGTGTAGGGCTGTTGGTTTTGTGCTCTTGCTGTTGGTTTGGGTGGAAGACTAGGCAAAATTTTTGTTTCAAGACATGTGTTTCCCCGTCGAGACTTCAATGTAACTTCGACATTAGCGCACAATTAGGAAATAAGCTACGACAGCATCGCTGACTCCCCGTTCTAGTTAGTACTAAATCGATGCTGTATGCGAGTAGTTCTGTGTATATGTAGGCTGTCATAACTTATTTCGTAATTACCGCTGCTTTCCCAGACTACTTAGTTGCTATTCGCCTTGTGTTACTTCCTCTCTGTTTCTTCCCTAATTCTGTTCCTCCGTAATTTTTCTTTTGATGGATTCTATTCGTAGGTTTAAACAGGTAATTTACCACCTTGCATTTACGAAATGATTTCGTGAAAATGTCGAACTTAACACCTACATACATACACCTTTACCTATCCCAAAATCCGTATATTTCAAGATTTACCGTTGAATTTTTGATGAGATGTTTTGTTTCGTTCGTCCGTTATTTCAGGAAAAAATCCGCCACCGATCTGTATACATCCCCCGAGGTTTCGCTTCATCGAATTGTGCGTCGAATTTTCGAATATATACTTCGCCCAAAGGAACATTCACATGTGCATAGACGCCGAGGCGAGCTGGCAAGATTTCACCCTTTTAGAATGGTCCTTCGACTGCATAAGATTGGGCGCTAACGGGGTAGCGGTCATCGGGGAGGAGGAGGGCGGAGGTGTCCCGGCGACAATTATCGATGGGGAAGACCAAACGGATGAAGATTACGACGATAGTGCCAGGAATGAGCCTTTGTTGGCGAAGCCCAAATCGAAATTAGCACCGATAAACGCAAGCATCAACGAGGAAGGGGATGTGATATTTCGATTTGACCCTAAATACGATTTTAAAATAGATGGTTCCGGTGCATAGCACTTATGTTATTACTTTGTATCGATCTGCATCGACGTTTCTTGTATTTATTATCGTTCCTTACACAACAAAAAAATTCAATAAAATTAAAAGCCTTTTAGAGTTAGCGTTTTATTGCGGTTCGCTGCGATGTTCTTTTACATTTCATCGTAGGTAATTTAGTAAATTACACGGAAATAAATTTCGCGACCTAGCCGCTGCACACGGGGAGGCATTGTTCTTATTTTCAGTTGTTTAGTTTAATGACGTTCCTAAGTATTTCCGGGCGAAAGCGATGCCATTATGAGACTTTCTGCGTCGTGCGATTTTATTTTTTTAGACACGAAAATCTAATGTGGCAGCAGCTTGCAGTTGTTCGACGGTGAAAAGAAACGGTTTTAAGAGGTCAGGTCCCTGAGAGTGCGAAAATGGCTAAAAACGTCACGACGGACGTTAGTTTCAATTTCGAATGAAAAGTAGAATAATTGTCGCGTACGGTACGCGTATTGCTTTTCAATTAAATCGGCTCATTAAAATGTGTTACGCGGCCGAACGATGGTCTACATAAAGAGTGTCTCGAATTTCGAATTATCGCTAACTGTACAGTGGTCAACTCTTTTGGTTGCATACTGCTACGTACGAACTTAGCCGGTAACTGTATTATATCGCTTTCCGTCGTCTTCGAAAACGAACTCGAACGGAATGAATACTAAAAGAATATTTTGTTTGAATCTAATTATTTGTGCCAGCTACGGATGGAGAATATTCAAAGGTAAGTCCCTCATATTCTTCAGACGCATGTTTACATTCGGGCGGGGACCTAATTTAAAACTTAATCAACTTCCTTTTCCGATCCGACGTATACATACATACCTCCAGATTCAATTTTCGAATTCTTTGATCGTCAAAAAATAAGAGAAAAAAATTAATAACATCGGCCCGGGGATGGATGTCAATACGTTTAATACCCCATAAGATTTCTGATACAAAATTTAATACTTAATAGAATTTCTCAAAAGATAATCGACATACATACATATGTATTTCAATCCTAAGATCTGAAGAGATCGAGTTCAATTTACGGAAAATATCACAAGACTCGATTCCAATATAACGTTTTCTTTTACCTCCCGTCACTAACATCAACATCTCATTTAAATACAGTCCTCTTTCTACCCTGAGAGGATTCCAAGACTACATATATCTTCGTGAAATGTCATCGATCTTTATTGCTTCAAGATGTATGTAAGGTCATACGACCAACGTACTCATAAGAGCCATTATTCCTCAAATGATTTGCTCAATTCATTCGAACTTCGTACTGCGATTTAGCACGTAATGTAATTACAACGATTTCAATGAATCGTTACTTAACTTTTTAATTAATAATGTTATATCTCATATGTTAACTGACATTTCATGTAATTTTAAACGCCAAATTTCTTAGTGTCTAGGTAAAACTATGCCCCCGTTAGGAAAGAATTGTAAAATTACATCTCAAATAAATCCCCTAGTTCCGCTTTAACTGCAATTTTACATTCTTATATAGGACAAACCTTTACGTAGAAAGCCAAAATACATATAATTAGGAAACGTCGCGTAATATTGCACAAACCCACTTCAGATGTTATGTAAAATTGGCGCAAATTCATCTTGCTTATAAATGTTACTTCTATATAATCAAACCTTTCGTGCAATTTATTCAAAATACTTTGGACAGTCAAGCACTTCATGTAATTTTACAATATTTTACACCTTCACGATGTTAAAGTATAAATACGATTCCTAATGTGTAATGACGAACTTTGCTAAATACAATTGTATATAAATTTTATCCTCACGTTAGGATAGAAAAGGTAAAATTACATCTCAAATAAATCCCTTGCCAAATTTCAAATCCCATAGTTCCGCTTTAACTGCAATTTTACATTCTTACATGGGACTTTAGCACAAATCAAACTTCGCCTTCACGAGTTAACCTTTAGGTAAAGAACAAACATACGTTTTGAAAATGTCCTGTAATATTGCACAAACGCACTCCACTCGTGATGTAAAATTACGTAAATTCATCTTGTCTATCAACCATAATTCTATAATTAAACCTTTCGTATAATTTGACTAGATAATTACACCTTTACAACACCAAAGTAATGGACTTTAAAATATTTTCCTTAGTTAAGAAGGAAAAAAGAAGACATTTTAGAATCAAACTTTTCACGTAAGTTTAGATCTTTACGGTGCTAAAGTACATATCAAATTCTTAGTGTGTAATGACGAACTTTGGCTATATTTCAACTGTACATAAAGGATGTTGCCGTATTAAGAAGGAAAATGTAAAATTACATTTAAATAATATCATGGAAGATTACATGGAATTCTTCTGGTTTATGATTACAGTCCGCTCTGGTAATAGGGCCGTTTCCCCTCATTCCCGCTTTAGCATTACCCCCACTACTGGCTCACCTCGGGTTTTATATTCGTCTCTGTCAATAGGGCCGCACGATAGCTCAATGAAATAGCGTGTAATTTTGCTGTTCACCGCCTATAGCCGGCCCTATTACCCAAAGAGTACTGTATTACCTTTTGGTGTAATTTCACAGTACTTTTACGATATTAAACAGCAAAGCAGAATTCAATCACTTTCGTTTATCAAAATATATTTATTTGTAACGAAAAAATTCAGAAAAGGTTGATTTATTTTCATGCAGTTTTTAAAGGGCGCGTGGTTATCTAGTTGAGTTTCTTGTCAAAATATTGATTTTCGTCCGGGTTATTAATATGTTCCATCTAGTAGGGGAAAATAGTTTGGTGGAATGAAAAAGATGAAAGGAAAAACGCAATTACTCTTCGTCCACTGCAATAATATGCGGTGGTAGGATTTGGGGAGGATGAATGGAAATAATTCGGAAGATGTCCAGGGCCTTTGAGTGACATTTAATCCTTAAGCAATTTCCCGTATTTAGTTAGCATATTTTCCCTCTGGGCCAAACTGAAAGGTTTGATTTAGAGGGATTTCCGCATAAATACGTAAGCGTATGTATAAGCAGGACGAACCGGAGCAAAAAATTGTATTGAAAACAATTTACGAGGGTGCATCTCATAACATGTGAAATATGCTTGACTCTGGCAAACTGCAATAAATCGTATATTGTGTTTGCTGGTGATAGATTTCGGCATATTTGCGTAATCCGAGAGCGCGAACCTAGGTTACTGTGACCGAGGGAAGGGAGGACTGGGGGTGAATCCCGATGATCGGAGACAAATAGTCCCGCGGGTCGATTCATTCGGTTCGATTCGGTTACATTGTTACATCTATTGGTCTTCCAGACTCCGACTACGACGATGGCGATGGCGTGTCTTCGATGTTCGTGTATTATGATGTCGCCTCACGATTACCACTCCGGTTAACGTCGGTCCAAAATAGTTTGTACGCTTCATTGGGCGACGGCGGCCAGTCGGCGACTAAGACCGTTGGATTTCGGAGATTGGGCTACAGAAGTAACGGATGTACTTGTCAGGAGCTGACCTGCGGATGTTGCGCAGGATTTAATTTACAGCAGTTTAATTTCAATCGAGAAGGTACGTAATTGCACCATGTTACCCGCTTGAAACTTCTACCAAAATTGGATTATCCCCCGCGTTTATTAATGAAGGGGCATTAAAGGGCAAAGTTGGAACGAAAAGATAATTTTGATTAACCCCAATACGTATTTCGACAACGACGTTGTCATCCCCAAAAACGCGAATGAGTTGTCGAAATACATATTTGAAATGACCATCCATAGCATATCCCTAACTTAATTAAATGATTCTAATTTTGTACATAATAAAAGTTAATAGCGCTAGCTCTTTCTAAGCGACAGCGCACGCGATGCATTTATATATTTCTAATGGTACTTTTGTTCTTCTTGCAACAATTCCTTTAGACCCCTGATTTAGTGCCAGTTCCTTGAACAGACGAGTATTGAGAACACTAGGTAAGTAGGGAGAGATCACCGGTTCACCGTCAAACCCTTTTACATTGCTCCACCTCTCGAGCCACCTCTCGGGCATCTCTGCGTTAGTTCCAAATCCGGCGACTGGTGATTACAGGTGGCACTAAACGGCGGAGATGCCTGAGAGGTGAGGCAATGTAAAAGGGTCTGACGGTGAATCGGTTATCTCTCCCTACTTAGATCTAGTGCTCTTAATCCTCGTCTATTCAAGGAACTGTGCAAAAACATGACTTCTGATGACGAAGTTTTTCTTTTCGATACCGCTGTTCGTTGGTTATCAAAAGGAAATGTTGTTGGCTGATTCTTTGGATTGAAAAATGAAAACAAACAGTTCTTAGATACGAACGGAAAATACGAGTTTATGACAAACTTCAAGGATGAAACCTGGATCCAAAGGGTGCTATGTTAGGCCAGTTAGATAAGTTAAATTTGAAACTGCAGGGCAAAAGAAAACGCACATTATACACTTCAGGCGTTCGTATTAAAGTTGCAAAATTGACGCTGTTGGAAACTTTGCCATGTTTGATTTTTCTGCACCATGGAGGTGGGAATTGTAGATAATCTCAGAGAAGAAATGAACAACCACTTTCAAGCCCTTGAATATGAAATTCTGCGTTAGTTCTTGGAGTTCTCCGTGTTAGAATGAAACCAGTTTCATGTATCTTTAGATGTTACGTTCCCCATGAAGTGGTGGATGAATTTTGGAGCTGTGAAATGACTCCTCAGCGCGTGATATATTTCAGGAAAAGTCATAAACTCAATTTTGCTATGCGTTATTCGTACCCTTGAGTTTCTATGCTTTCCTTTCGAATATAACCGTCATTCCCGAAAGTGGATTTTCAACTTTTCTGCAGATAAAAAAGCAAAAACCAGGAATAAGCTGGATGTTCAGGATGACATCAGATTAGCCACTGCATCACGAATTTTAACACTTGTATTCCAAGATGCAAGCCCAATCATCTCATTGAAATCATTGTTTTCAAACAATTTAAAAGGCGTGCCTTGTACAATCGAGCCTGGTTGGTAGCAAAGCACATGCCCAGTATTACCAAAAATTGTATGGTGAGGAGTTTATCGCTGTGATCTGGGGTCAAAGATTGTTTTTTGTGATTTTTCTAAATTGTTAAACTATAATAGTAATACGACAAAATCTGAAGTAAATTGTTTTGTATAATATAATGTAGGAAATTCCTATACATATATCTCGTAATATGTCAATGTTTTAGAGTCGTGTATATATGTTGAAGTATATAAAATTACGTAAACCAAGGTAGGGTTACCCGAAACGACGCCGAAGTCCCTTAAACCCCGTCTCTCGAAAGGTAAACAAGGGAAGGGTTCTCGAGAGCGGTCCTCACACGCGCGTCGGAAAATTTACAAAGGATTAAATAAATTTATTTAATTTAGATTTAAGCGTGCAAAATACGTCAATAGCGAAAATATCGGATTTGCCGTAATAGCCCTGTATTTCTCTATTCAAATGTAATCAAACAATAAAGTACATAATTCGGCAAAATATTTGGAAAACAACCTCAAAATCGGAAATTCGACGAAGACGCGGCGCGTAGGTAATTTGTGTTTGTGCACTCGAACGTAGTCTGGTTGTTGATAGAATTGATTCTATTAAACAATACATAAACCTTGGAAGATTCCGTGCGGAATTTCGCAAAACACGCGCCCCAAACGTGGGGCGCACGGAGGTGCGAATAATGAACATCGAGATTATACGAAAGAAATAAAACGATACAATAAGAAATCATCTCGTCTGGAGTAGACGGATCAGATCGAGAAATATATCGAGGAGTCGAGGAATTTAATTAAATTTCTTACGTTAATGAAGGGATGTTATTTATTTCACGTTTCCAAAAACGGGGCTGTTTTGACGTTTCAGCTAAAATACAAGGGGGTTGAAGAATTATATCTTTTCGTATGATCTTCATCTAATCGCGAAAGAATTTACCACTTACATCGATTTCATTCGAATTGCTAAAAATTTCCCTGAACTTCCGACGTACCTCAAGGTACTACATTGGGACCCTTTCTATTTTGCTTTTATCAACGAATTAAGGATTTGGTCCCATTTTTAGCAATGATAGGCACCAATAGGTACAAAAACCAGAAAACTAAAAATGTTGTGTAATATAAATTACCGTTGTGCTACTACTCAAAAATCGTAAAGATTACTCTATACTTCTGGCGTGCCTCAAGGTACCAACTTAGGACCGATTTTATTTCGGCTCGTTCTTCAAGTATTCGGGAGAAAATCGATTACACCCGCCTTCTATTCTTTGGAAATTTAACGATGTGATTCTATCTTAAGGAAGGGTTAGTTATGTAAGTTTATATCGGAAAGTGTGCTGTAATCGAGTAAGTAACTTCCACGCCTTCGATTTTGGGTTTCCTCTACCTGACTACGCTATGTAGGAAGGCCCGTAACAAGAAGAAAAAATCCCTTTCGACAAGGAATCACGAAAACAGATTGAATTTTATCTTAAATATTTCCAAAATTAAATTGATTATCGCAAAAAGTGGTGCAAGAAAGACAAAAAGGCAAAAAATTCCCCGTGGTTTTAAAAACGTTCAAACCGACACAACATACGTTTCATAAAATATTGCCGCTATCCTTCACACGGATTCGGTTCTTCGTCTTTCACGTTTCGCGAGGATTGACTCCCTTTTACCGGAGGATAAGACAAATGTATTCGAAGGGGAACCGAATTCCTCGCCTCGAAAGAAGACCACATCGCTAATTCATGCCTAATACGTGACCACCCGATTCAAATTCGCGTGTTAGAGCGCCGGCTGTAAACTTTCGCCTATTATGATTCGAGAGGGCGAGTAAAGATTATTTATCTTTTCTTCAGGTTGCATGAACTTTACCTACGATCCTTTGGAATTCTCCATCACGATGAACATGTTATTCGATAACAATCCGATTTATACCAACACGATATCTGGTGAGTAGATTTTTTACGTAATTATGAAGAAAACGTTCAACGATCCTTGTATAGAGGCCATTTCGTTAACCACATTGCCATCTTCAGTGAAAAATCGGTTAGGGACAAAGTTTAAGCTGTTCAACACCGAAGTGTATGCTTCGGATTGGTCACCAATAGATCGGAAAATTGAGCTTTATGAAGTAAGTGCTGTAAGATGAAAGCATTTCCACTGAAGATGGTAATGTAGTTGTCGAAATACGTATTTGGAATTATTATTATATAGTAATGTCACAGTAATTTCGGATGGTCCGCGTATGAACTTCAAATATTTTTTTAAAGCGTCGAAAAACAGTACAGCAAACTGTGCTCTTCCATAAATAAAAAGTTCTGCGCGCCTATCTACATAATTATGCTCTGTTGTAGCTAAAAATCCGCCGCCATTGTGTATTCCTGTGCCGATCCCCTACATTCCCGGTGTGGATTTCTGCGCTAAATTATTTGATATACACACACCAGGCCAGAATTTACATATGTGCTTAGATTTCGAAACGCGCATACAAAGGGCGACGGTGCTGGTATTGCATTTTGACTGCATGAGGATGGGTAGGGACGGCGTGTCGCTACTGAAACCGGGCCAGAGTCCTCAACAACCCATCGCTACTGAAATCCCGGTCGTCGATTCTGATGTTTACGACATTGTCACAGAAATCAAATACAGAAAAGGACCCGCTAACACTAAATATGCAAACAGGATAGGTTGATATCGACTCGAAATAAAATTTCCACAAAATCGACATGTGCTCAATACGTAAGAGCAACGCTAAGTTAAATCTATGGAGAAAATACCCAACGCGAATTGTAAAAATACAATCGTTTACAAAATTTCATGTAAAATTACAAATTCTACACCTTTATGATTATTATACAAACAAAAAGCAAAAAACTGCACGTAGTAGAATGTGTTTCTAGGTTAAGAAGAAAATTGTGAAATTACATTATAAAATATGTAAAATTACATTAAATAATATCATGTAAAATGACATAAACGACAAAATCGGATTAAATTTGACGTACAAGCGTTTTCATATTAAGAAAAATTTGTAAAATTACACTGAAAATATCATGTAAAATTATACTAACAAGTCTAGTAAAATTACATTCCATCATCAGTACAAATCATCATGTTAACTTACATAAACGTCTTTTGTTGGAGATATCAGATTCGATAGTAACATTTCCAGTATGGTTTTACAGAATATTACACCGATTTTCTAGGATTAAACTTTACGTAAAAGTATTTTCGCATTGAGAAATATATGTAAAATTACACTAAAAACTGTCATATAATATTACACAAACATATTTTATAGTGAATAGATTTTAAACCAGAAAATTTTCAATATGCACAGATGAACTTTGTTGAATTGAACTTTATGTAAAACCGTGTATTTTCACGTTAAGAAGGAAATTGTAAAATTACATAATCTAAGAAGGACAAACATCTTTAAAAACAACAGATTCTGTAGTTTGTTAAAATCGTTTCAAATTCACGTGCACAAATACTAGCCAGATATGACTCGAAATATTTAAATATTTCCCGACTGTTTTATAGCTGGGAGATGCGAATATCACACTGCTTACATTAAAACAGCTGGTGAAGCTTTTATAATTTTACTGACACGAAATAGAATCGCTACTTTTATGGCATCAGGGCATAAGTTAAACTTTAATTCATTAACAAGTCGTAAACATAGCTTGCGACGTTTATCAGAGATTACCAGGTTATAAAACTAGATCAATGGTGAGCATTAGGGTAAATTCCTTCTATTTTAGACTTTTATATTCAACAGGTAGTCTGAAATGGAAAAAGGAAAAGGATCAGACCGAATCGGAAATATCCTGGAATCGCAATTAATAATTGTTCAAAATGGTTTGCCCTATTTAAGTGAATTTATGTTGTACGTTTGGTGATATTTTGGCTTCGAAAAGATACGGAACAAACTGGCGCGTGAATAGGTGTCCAGTCAGATGACGGTCATTAATGTTAAAGAAAGTGCAATATAAAATATGATAAACTACACTTTATACGTTGATTTTTAATATATGGTATGTGTGCAGTTGATAAATAAAAATTGTAATATTTATTTATAATTCATGTTAAATAAATCATTTCCAGTTATATTTGGTGTAATTTTACATTGTAATTTAAAAGAAATAAATTATCGATAGCTGTGACGCACACTAATGCGAACTAACAGGTCCCATTCAGGACGAAACTATAGCCTGCGGTTGTGGTCCATGATTAACAAAGCATAATTCCTTATCACTAGGTAATTGACAAATTGCAATTTGTCAGAGGACCAACAGCAGCACGCGAGTCCCCGTTAGGACGAAACTATAGTGTGCGGTTGTGGTCCGCGAATAAAGTATAATTCCCCTCCTTTTTAGTAGTTGGCACAGAAAAAATGTGTTTATTTAGTAACCTGTTGTATTGTTGTCTTAAAAATCTGATAACGTGGCTAAGTTTAACAGGTCGTTTCTTTTTAGAGCTGTCTTCAGAATTATACGAGGATGGTACCAAATAAATGTTAGGCTTTCACTGTCACTAGGAGCTGGTAGGAGGTTTCTCTTCAGTTTAGCGCGTGTCCCTATTTATTATCGAAGTTTCTTCGCCTATTCAGCTGGCTTAAACAGTTATTATATTTAGTAGTATATTTAGTAGTAGTTAGTATCCCTGAAGATGCTAGCAGTATAGGTAGAGAAACGTTGATGTGTTAAAAAACTTACTAGTTATCAAATTACAAATTACATAATCGACATTTTCCTTGAAAGTTACTATTGCGTTGAGTATATTTTGCTTTTATAACTACACACATAAGGGTATCATTCTAATTGCTTCGCCCTGTTAGTTTTCTAAACATCGCAGCTTCGTTGTCCTTTCTTCTTTTCAAAGTCAGCTCTAGTAAACTTTTATACATGCAATGCTTAAGGTTTACCCACATCAAAATTTTACGGCTCCTGCGAGTGTACTTTCGCGTTTTGAAATTTTACGGTTCGGGCCGTGACATTCGTCAAAATCTGTTCTACTTAAGCGACTTTATTTATAGAGATTTAGCCGTATTGCGCCAGCGGGTGGTGCAGGTCTTGGATAACACGTCGGTTATTACGACGTAAAGGTTTCGCGCTAATAAAAGGGTACAATTTTTCAATTGAATTGAATTACCGGTTTGAATGGTAAAAGTATCGAGCAATTCGAGTACAATTTATGTAATTGACGTGTTATTACTTTACAATTCACTCGATTATACTATATTATATATTATATTGTTAGATTTTTGGAACGATCTCAATTTTTTTTGTTACAAATAAATTAATTTTTTCTTGATCATCGGAGGAAACGTCCGATCGTACGAAGCTTTTGTAAAGGGTGATAGTTTCGCACAAGTTGCCCGGTGTATAGATAGAGGTCGAAGCTTTAGAACAATTCTGTCTATCACGATCTCGCCACAACGGAAGGCAAGTGATTGATTACTAACCCAATAAACTAATAAAACGAGCTACGCCACGTGTCACAAACATGAATACATAGTCAAGTCGTGTTGCGTTATGGTATAATCAGCGAAATTTCTTGATACGCGGGTTAAAACGAACTAATTAGCCCGAATATCTTTCGACGTTTGGGAGAATAGAAAATTCAAGAAAAAGGTTTTGACATAATTCACGTCTTTGGACGCACGTGTTATTCATTCAGTTTCTGTCGTTGACTGGGAACAGACCGGTTTCCGTGACCAGTTTATTCCGTTTTCGCTTTTAAATCTCCTTGTCGAAGATATACATGGAAATTCGACGTTGGTTGCTCGTATCTTGGGATTGTATCTTCGATTTCAGCTCGAGCACTATTCGACTCTTTACCACAAGTTATTTCTAGGTGAAATATTCGCCGATGTGATCTAGATAGTCGGTTATTCTGGTCGTTGTTTTCCGGTCATCCAGTACATCCATTCATCATGGAGTTAATCAAGTTTGGAACGCGCTGTGGATATCGTCCCGAAACAACAATCGACACGCCCTCCAACTTTTTAGCGTTCAAATTTTGCGTTTGTCTGTTTTTATTCGACTGTCGGGACGATTGTCAATTTGAGAAATTTCCCAATTATTGTCCATTATTCAACGTACGAGATTGATAATTTAATGGGTAATGTAATAACTCAGGCACAACTATTCATAATGTTGCGGCCGCTATTTCAGTTTATGTACCAGAACAAATAGTGTTAGCGATGAATCGAATTGCTAATCGAAAGTTATATGCGCTTCGTTCGTTTTGAAAATAACGCTTTGCCATCGCAGGTTTCGACGTATAAATTCGCGATCGTAATCAATAGGAACGAGTGTCGCGCGACGCCTTTATATTTATACAGCCTGCATCAATATTTGTAGACAACAGGACAAAATATACGGATTGAGAATGGCGAACCTCGTCGGTTATCCACATAATTCACTTTATTAATTCCGGATGCGTGTTTGCTGATGAAATACAACGATCGAAACGTGTCGTCGACGAATCACGTTAGGATCTCATTCTGAATGTAATACTCTAAAATAAGATTCCGAGACAAGGAAGATGAAAAAGAAATCTGCACGTCTGTCAACGTTGGTCGGGGATCCCATCTAATATTTACCCAAATTCATTAATAACAGCTACCGCGCATACCTTTCCCTTAGACCCTCAACTTCTCAGTTAAGAACCTGCGGAGACAGTTTCCTTGTCCAATTTTACCTCCCAGGCGATTGAATCCCGAATCGCAGGAAGTTTAGTGGCGAAATTATTACCGTGATAGGTATAATACTGTTAATAAACGCGTAATTCGATTTCCACAAAAGCAATGTGGATTTACATATATAATTATGATCTTGTCTATTACATAAATTACAATTACCACCACTGACTTCTCAAAAATTAGAACTAAATCCATTGAAAATTTAAATTTCGTAATATCGCGAACAAATGAGTAATTAGTTTTCCTTAAAAACAGTGTAAATTTACCAATATTTTTGGCAAATCCTTATTGGTATGAATAAATACAAAATCACAGAAATCTCAGTACCAGTACTGGTCTCAAATCTGATTCCAATGAAAATGATGTAAATATACACATTTTATCGTGGTGTGTTTGTTATCGCTTGCAATTTTAGGAACTTAATACACCAAATAAGTTAAAGTAAAGATTAAATTCGTATTTTCAAAAGATAAATAATATTAAGCAAAAATTTCATCCGCAAGGAGTGGTTGCGTGTGTATTATTAATCTTGAAAATATGACTGTATTCAGGGCAAAATATCTAGGATAACGTGCGATGGCGCAGGAAACCGGCAAATCTGCGCCTGAAATATTAAAATTTTGACCTTTCAAGCTCTATAATAGTAACCGTTCTAGTTACAGCAGTAGGACTTCTATTTCCACTATAATACGTTAGATGTGCAGGGAGGGGGAGGGCGGAGAAGAGGGGTGTATGATCGCCTAGAGAGAAAATACGTCATCTGTAAAGATATTTTGAAATTTCTGAGGATTCTTCTAAAGGGAGAAACGTGAGTAAAACTCATACAAAGAGGGAGTATTTACACGACAAATGTACTTTTACATCATAACGTTGCCTTTCCTCTATTGTGTAAATACAGGAGTGCAAGCTTTCCTCTTTTCGGTATAAATCTGGAAAGTTTACATAAAAATGTACATTACTTTTGGTCTCCCGCTCCACTTTCGCTTTTAAATCTCGCTGTCGAGGATGTACACGAAAATTTCACGCTGGGAAGTATATTGTATAGTTGAGTGAATGTAGAAGTTCCGCTTCCCCAAGTTTTGCTGTTCAAACTAATCGTCCGCGTTGCTTTTCCCTCAATTGGAAGTGAGTCCTTTTCTTTTTGTTAATTTTTCTTTCGCGTTGTTGTAAGGAATCAGTATAGGTTGGTATAACTAGTGCAGGCTAGGACAACTAGCAAATCCTAAGATTTATTTTCGAGAACATCTGAGAACGTAAGAGCTGGTCTTCCGACATCTTTTCATCAAGTGCGAGAAAACCCGCCATCTTGGACAGTTTCCAGCACGATAAGGAATACCACGCCGTACGGAAACAAAAGTTCAAAACCTTAATTAGGGAATCTACGAGCCTAACTTTGGATAAATCAGTTAAGAAGTTCGTTAAATTACCATTCCATCATAATACTAAGGCTCTTCCCAAAAAGTTTTCAAACAATCTAATTTACAGGTCGCATTTAATTCAGCTAATTCACTAGGTAATCTTTTAAGAAATGCCAGAGATAAAATTGAAAAAGAATCAGGTATCTACGAAATCGGTTGTCAGGAATGTGGCATAAAATACATTGGACAAACTAGGCGATCAATCCTAACACGATACAAGGAGCACATTGCTCATTTTCGGTTCAACAGGCCCGAAAAATTAAGTGTGACCCGGTATATTTTGGACAAAAACACGCTATGCCAATTGAAAGTTTAAAATTAATTAAGGCGGTAGAAAACGACAGGGAGCTGGACAGATACGAAAGCATGTATATTTATAAAAATAGAGAGAGAATTATGAATGCAGATGGAGGACCTATTCCAAATTCCAAATTGTACGAGCTATTGAATTAAATTTTAGATTCTTTCAACCGTATTAACACGCTCTATAAAGCATGAAATTTAGGTTAGAAGTAGTATAAATACACGCTCCCCTTAGTGGGAGTTCAGTGTTTTGGTGTGTTTCGCGCGTTCATTGTGTGATGTTCATTGTGCAATGTTTTGATGTTGTACAGTGTTCGTCTTTAGCATTAACCCCAGTTTTCCACTGAGGATGGCAACTTAGTTGCCGAAATACGTATCTGGATTTCAGAAAGGTGTGGTAAGGATAATTCTATTTATTAAGAAAAACGATCGAGTTTGTTGAAGAAAAAGGGTTGTTCCATCGTCAGTATAACTGCGGACTACTTACTTCGTGTATATTTAAGTAACAAATAATATACTTTCGCATGTTCATTATAAGTTGCAAATTTACAGGTAGTTTCGTAAGTTACTTGGAACTGTTTCAAAGGGAGTAGGATAGTAACCTCGCAGCTGTCGCTAGCATCGTTCGACGTGCACCTTTCTAACATTTTCTTTTGGAATTTTACGTTTTTCGTAAAACGTACTTTCGAGGGAGTTTTTCAAAGAGAAAATTGTTGGCATCCCTTGCTTTCCCATAAGTTTTCAAGGCGTACCTTGCGCAGGCGCCTACACTTGTGCAGCCTCCACGGATGTGGACTTCATACTATGAGATTCCAGTCGATGTTTCGTCGCTGCTCGAAACGTGTTCGATGGTATTAGAGCAGTCGCGAATAAACAGCCCGCTCACACGTTCATAGGTCGTGCGTCAGACATTTCGACCAGCAGAAAGAGTTCCTTGCGGCAAGGGAGGAATCGAGAAGGGAGCGAGAGAGGGAGAGAGTCAATGTTCCCTGGCAAATAAATCACACTGCGACGATAGTTGTTACTTCAAATTTTGCGTAACTAAGGTACACTGACAGTAACACTTCGTGGCGGGGAAGCAATTTCTTTCGAAAAGTTGTGAAAAGTTTCAAAGTGAGTTACGATCGGTGGCTTTTTTGTGTGTATTGTAACGTTTGATAAAGTGTTTCCCGCATCGAAATTGTTAACTGTAAGCATGTCGCGCATTAATTAGAGCGAATTCATAATCGGAATTGGCCCCCGTAAAGTAGTTACCGATTGTCGAACGAAAGATCAGAATTTATCTGTTAGTCGTGTTTGCGTGTGGGTTTTAGCGAAACTACCACATTCGACCACATAAATAAATTAGTAGTCAACACCGTGTTTGTACGCTGTCCTAGCTATCTATTCGAAGCGCTTTAAATTAAACTATTTGATAGCTTCGATCTATGTATTTATGTATGTTTGTCGTTATATTTACGTGGCATCAGCGACAAGGTGCCGTTTAATTATTTGATTTATCACGAAGACGATTTTCGAATTTAATAGCGCACAGTCCAAGTTGAACCACGGATAAACACACTTGCCCGTGGGAAAACTAAACTTTTTCGAAAGCAGCACTTCCGATGGCACGATATATAAAAACATTGCTCTAATCCTCCTTACGTAACAATACTTTTGCTACGTAGGAAAGTTATTTTAATCCAAAAACCGACGGCTTATTGCAGCTTTGTTGCCTAGACGGAGCCTCAGACCAGCTTTCATTTTTGCGACGGTTTTTAATTTTCTAACCGGCGCCTCCACCAAAATTTAGTGCGGCAATTTTACGAGTTAAGTGCGTTAGTTTTTGAGGTGAAATTTCGCGACTTACATTTCAACCCTTTTCCGACCAAATCGATGTCGTTAGGGATGTTAACGCCCGTAATGAATGATGACAATCTCGTATTTTCTAACAACAAACTTTAACGAGAAAATTGGAGCAACGCAGAAACTACGATAGTTCTAATCTTAAAACATTTCGAAGTAACGGGGGCGATTTCGAGTTTAGAATTTTTCGGGAATTGCAAGATTCATCGCAATTTGCCGCATTTTTTAATTTCGAGTTTCGCGCCGATTCCTTTGCAGATTTGTGCGAGTGTGTTTTTAATTGTTTGTGTTAAGATTTTTGCATAACGAGGGGTGTCCTTGGGTTAAAACATTGGGGTTGAAATTTTTATATCGGTAGTTTCCCTACCTCCACCCGATTATGGTATCATTTATTACTCTACAAACAATTAAAAACCTGTTTTAATTCCTTTTTAAATATCTCCAATTTTCGAGATATTTGTACAAATTACAACGGATAGTATTTTCATCAGAGCCCCCTCCACTCCACAAATGGGGATTCCACCGATAAGAATGAGTGCAAAAATCTTACATTGCAACCTTCTACAAATCTACAAAATTTCCTTTTTTTTGGGCAGTCCGAGTCCTTCCCTAAAATTCAAACCGGGGGTGCAATATTTTCGGGAAATTTGGGGGAGGAATTTGGTTGAAATTTCATTTTACGTCTTCGATCTTGGGGCTTATATCTCCGTAGGCGTTTAGGATTGTAATCCCTGACAAAATCTTGAATTCATCTCGAACCTATAGTCAAGTCAATCGGAGGACATACTGTATATAGTGTGTTTTACTTATTTTTAAAAATAACGAAGGGGAATTAAATCTGAGACATTCTGTATATCATCATCATCATCGTCGTCTCTAAAATCATCATATTACTGTGATTATTACTACGTTCCTTGCATTGTAAATGACAACTTCGTCGTCGAAATACGTACTTTGACTTTATCCGAATTCAGTTGTCCAAGATGAGATATAAACTACTTCAGTTTTGTTCGGGATTCTCTTGCCTTTTATTTTCATAGAAACTACACGCAGTAGATATAAACCCCGGCGGTTTTAGTTATTGTGCATAAAATTTTGAATAAAATCTGAATTTACAGGCTTCCATAAAACGGGAAATAAACCGCCCAAATACAAATAAGGAACATTCTCCCTTAATGCTGAATCAATATTAAGGCCTATAAATATGTTATGGCTTTCGATTATTCTATTCTAAGATTCAGGACATATCCACCGCATGTACATATGTATGTATATTTAATCGAATTACTATCAATAGTGAAATTAGTAAAAAATTAAAGGGCGTGAGCTAGTTAGGTGCGTGCGTACACGTTTAAAATTTAGAATGATTAGGAAGCATTTCAGCCATCGAGCGTGGCATTATCTAACATTATTGTTCCTAGCTTCGGCTCGTCGGGGAATTACATTATTGAATAGTAACACAACGCTGGATACCGCTTAACTTAAATGCATGCGTCTTAAGCTGAAAACTGATTAATTCAATACGGCGTTCGCTTAATTTGGATTCACGCCTATTGCGGGAAATTCGGCACCGTCAGAGGGCGATAATGTATTCTGCGAAAAGTACCATCTTGTCGAAATTGGAACGGGCGCGTCTCTGACGATTGGGTGTACTCTCCCCGATGTTGACAAATCGAAAATCTAACGCTTAACGATGATATCGAGGAGCAAGTATGGATACGAGGGGCGCCTTTTATGTTTTTACAAACGACCACTCAAATAAAGAAACTCTGTATACTTGCCCACCAATCTCCAACTTCCTAAATTACCGGATTCTAGCGAATTTTCCCTAAAAGCTCAACGATACAAAAATATAAATAAAGCAAATGAAGCCGGAACTTGGCGTGATGTAGTTTTTCGTTGTCGACTTTCGCATGGCGTGGTATTCGGTATCAGACGGAAGTTGACCAAGATGGCGGGCTTTCTCGCACGTGAAGAAAAACTAGCTTTCAGTTCCTGCGATAGTTCTACACTCGTATATACTCGTTACATTAGTTATCCTAGCCTACACTAGTTATACCAGCCTACACCAGATCCCTACAGCAACGTGAAAGATACGATAACGACATTGTAATTCACAAAAACAGAGAGAGTCACCTTCAATTGAGGGAAAAGAAACGTGAAACTTAAATTCAGACGATACTATACACTTCCCAGCGGCAAATTTCCGTATATATCCTCGAAAGCGGGATTCCAAAGCGAAACTGTTGTCAGATCAAAAACGAACGCGGGGCACTATCTACACGTTAAACGTTGAAGCGAGAGAGAGGCTACCAATAATGATACAACCTGGTCTTTCAACCTAAAAGGCGCTCCTCGTACAATAGAGAGGAAGATCTCGATTATTCCTTTCTTAACAATTTCGATGTATTAAAAATTTAATTTTTCGAGAATTACCTATCATACCAAACGCGTTTGTTCGTTTATAAATAAAACAAAACGAAATTACTTATTTATTTCCCGAAATACGTTCCCGATCTGCCCCTCCCCCCGCGCTAAAATACGACTATTAACTTGTAAGGGGGAAGTCTCTATTCATACACTGTTCGGTAATAACTTATGTATACGGGAATCTAAGAGACATCGTTGTTGTCAATTGATATGCCATTTTCAGCAGTCGGGAAATTGATCCCGAAGTCTAAAGCTGAGATGAGGCCCTCGGGATAAGCTAACATGTCTTATCAGAAACATCAATTGCCAAAACTACCTCACTTACGTCGTGTCAATTTTGCAAAAAAAAAACAAGAGGGCTGGCTTGATTGCTCCGGAAGTAGGGTGCGCCGGGGAAAGATGAATAAAGACGAAAGGCGTCGACGTTTCCTTTTTCGAATTATTATCGGATTCTCACGAATTTTCTGAATAAGTTTGAAAAAGGGAAAGGAACTCACGAATCAAAAAAGAAATCTTTATTCAGGCCGATTAATGATTTAAAACATATTTAGTTTGTTTGTACGAAAAATAATTGTCTATCCTAGATTCCCCGATTCCAATTTTGTTGACATAGCGGCGAGGTAGTAAAATATTCATAAATTTTATACGTCAATATATAATTGACGCAAATAATATGGTATTAGTTCTGATTCGACGTGAAACAGAAAAAATTCCAGACTATACGGACTATGCACAGTGTTCGGGGAATCTGGATAAACATGTTTGTAGAAAAAATTAATTCAAAAAGCGACTTTTGAAAATTAGTCATCATCCAAACCTTTTCCCCTTTCTACCTTTCCTGTGTAAGAGTTCGGAGCCACCAAGCCGTATATATACGGATACTGCACCGCTCCTGGCTCGCCCAGTGGCACTTTTCGCAGATGAAAATTAGTAATATTTTTGAGAACCGGTCACTTCAATATTCAGTACAGGAAGAAGACGTCCATGCTCTTTTACTACCAGTTGTTGTTGAAAGTTAAGGTTTTGATACTTAGTTTCGCCGAGTTCAAAAACAAATATCAATCACGTTGACACGTAATTGCAATTTTAAACTAACCACCGCTGGCCGAGATTTGCAGCTCATCTCAACGTTCTCGCGCCCGTGTGCCAAAGATCGATTTATTTCGTGTATGAATTTATCTGTATCGTAAAGATCTGCGCTGCAAAGACGACTTCCTTGGGAATTATGAGTGCGTTGCGCTTGCGATTGTATGATTGTACAGCTGTGGCATTTTTCGTACGAGCAAATAAGTATTAAAATGTCAGTTATGCACTATGAAATTATGGAAATTTATTGGTTTTAATGAAATACTCAGTAAATGCTAAATGTTAATATTTAATGATTAATGCATAAATTGAGGATTTATTTTGGTGGAGGAGCCGCACATTTGTCCAGATTTCATTCATCATACGTTATGTCACACTTACGTATAGTTTCTACTGACACTGTATCACATAGGTAAATTCTTCATCCCTCAATTATTGCATCAAATCCGGTAACACGTGTTTCGCCAGTAACGGGGCAAGTATCTTCAAACCCGTCGCTTATCGAATGAACAGTGATTTCTTAAATTCCATTCATGCAAACTAAATTTTCCCTCTACAAGTAGGGGTAAATACGTTTCTACCTGCAAGGGGCGCAATGATTATTTCGAGAAGGGACATCCATGTCATCTCAGAATTCCTGAACGAAGTCCTCCTTGGAATCATCGTATTTTCTTAGAAAGCTAGTGCCCTATTCTTAGAGATACATTTATTTTGTATCTTGTTTGTTAGATATCTATTTCTGGGAACCATTCTAGTTCCGGAGAAATTTATGTATTTGTTTCTACCAACTAATCTAATTTCTTAGAATCATAATATTCTGGGATTTTATTTTGAAAGATCGACTTTATTTCTTAGAATAATGGTAGTTTTGATAAAAATGTCGGATTATAGGTGATGTCCCGGAATAATTGTATCTTCCTAGAAATTTGTGGTTCTATTCCTAGAAGATTGGTTTATTTCTTGAAATCACCTTAGTTACGTGGTGGTTAAGGATTTTATTTTGAGAAATTTATTTCTTGGAACCTTCGTCCTTCCGTAGAAATTTAGGATTCGATTCTTCAAAATATACTCTTAATTCCAGCTACCATTTAATAGTTTTTGGAACCTTATCGCGAATTTAATACTCACACGATACACGTATTTATTTTAGTAGTTTGGCATTTTTACACTTAACTATCGATCCTATGTGCAGTGCCTAGAAGGAGATGGCACGTGCTCCCTTCAAGGACTAACAAATTCTAAATGCGCCTGTTATCAGGAGTTTTGGGCGCTTATTTTTCAGGGCACCTGAAAAAAATTGCGGTAAACACATTTTCGCGTCGAAACCCTGCTTTTGTAAATTAAACGAATCACGTGTGTATTAATTAACACTTCTTATTTCCTCTTCTTATTTTTAACCGCAGGCTTTTGTTTCGGAGATAAAAGCAAAGTCTTATATTTGCGGTTTAGAGAAAGAAAAAGGAGGAAACTGCAGCATCGGCTAGTTTGAAAGCGCCAAGGGGTGAAAGATGCATTAGCTACTTTATATGGGATTCATCCTCGCGAAGTTGACAGATCTTCTTGGATGCCCCGCTATGGATTTTTTCCAATCCCGATATCCCCCTAGAAAGTTTAAAAATGTATTGTGGCGGGTTCGTAGATAATCAGGGCCGTTCCCAGGAACTTTCTTTCGGTGTTTTACCTGAAACTGTACTCTAGCGATTTGCAAACTTGGGCGTAAAATTTTTGTAAAAAAATAGAACTTTTTCTTCGTAAGTAATTTACGTCCGCGGTTGAAGGTTAAGGGTTTGCTAAGAAATGGAGGGTTTCGATTCGGGGATTCGGGGGACGAGAATCCGTTAATAGGGCCGTTTCCTATTCGAGGCGCCTGAATCATTTTATCTCCCCTCCGTCACCTTATTTTAAATTTATCATTCGATAATGGGGCGGGGCCCCAATAGTCGCGTTTTATTTTACACTTTTTTCATTATTGGAAAGGAAAATTTCGCCGGTAGACGGAAAATATAAACGATAAAAGCCCGAAACGGAACGAAACGAAACTTTTTTATCTAAATCTGTCTCGTATTTCGCGAATATAGGGCCAGAATTCAGGCTGGTTATGGAAATGATAAAACGTGGCGTATACATCGGATAGGTGTACGTGATAAGGGTGATTTGTGCATGGTTGTACGCATCGGAATAATCAATATTTTTTTCCCCATTTACAGAAAAAATCGAGGGGCTTCGGGTTACCATTTACATTCTAAATTATTACAGCTGTTTCGCCTGATACTTTTCGATGTTGATATGTAGTATATATAAACTGCTGGGAAAAATCAACCCCATCAGCAAGACTTTTCATTATTACGTGTAAGGTTTCGAAGTTTTAAATCATTAAGCATTTATTATGTACGTGGATCAGAATAGCCTATGTCACCAGTGATAAACAATTACAATTGTTTGACGGGTGTGAAGTTACATTTACAATTGCTTATTAATAAGCATTTAGACGAAGTGAAACTTAAAATTTTTCTCGTTTCACCCATTTGTCCATAATGATTGGTAAGTGTAATTTGTGCTTGCTATGCAGGTTATTGCACAGCCTTTTATGCGATTGGCCTAACATACGAACTTCAGTTGTTGGTCGTTTATAGGGAGTTAAACCTGTTTCCATCCCCAGTTGTGCTGTCATTATTTCGTTACTTATCTTACTCCCCTTCTTTGATACTTCGTTATGGCTGCATTTATATGATTATATTTTCGTTTATTGTTGACCTGTACGCCGTGTCAGAATTCCTCCTAAGGGCTGGCTAAGAAAATGCCAAACAGCTACTCAACAATATTAAGATACTTAAGATTCAGTCCTTCAGAAGAAGATACTTCTTCGTTGGCTATCTTGGGTGTTTCTATTTCATACCAAAATTTTTTTCTTCCCTAGCTTTCGTAGCAACTTAGAAGGTGCCCCTCGTAATTAGAAAAATATCGTTTTGCTTCGCGAACAATTTGGTTCGTCTTCCTCGTCGCAATATTACGACTGGTTATTATTGGTTAAAAGAGCTAGCGCTATCAGCTTTCATCATATACAGAAAGGAAGCTTAAAATGGAGATTGGGACAATAGTCAAACAGGTTGAGATTTGGGTAAAACGCATGGTATTAGGGTAATTTATAATATCAAATCATTGAAGTTACACACGTGACTTCATAGGAGCTTCGAATTAAAAATTCTATTATTACGATTCTTAAAAGAGTCGAGTATAGTAAATTGAAATAAACTTTTAATGGGCCTTTCGGTAGTTTCCAATATCAAATAATTTACATAATCCCCGCCTCTATTCCACGAATGTTAAATCCCGAAAGAAATTACCCCGCTCTAATTAGTACAAGGGCTCTAAGCTCCTGCGTAACATATAATGCGAATATGATACCGCCCTCCGAAAATATGACTATTTATACAAAACTATATGCATGGCGCTTGTTTCAAAGTGCCGTGGAGAGTACTATTGCGTGTTTTCCCTGTTTACAAGTGGAACTAAATGTGTTTTGAAATTTGCTCTTTCCATTTAGCAACTTTATCCCGAAGTTGCCGCCGTTTCTGGCTCGAATAAATCCTTTCATACATTCGCACAATAATTATTTGTTCCTGGATAGGGGGAGTTGCGAATTCCGATTAATACTTTACCGGGAATTAACAGGAAGATGAATGGCCATAACGTTTATGAATGTAAGTGGTGGTTCTGGTTCGATGAAATTTCTATTGTTATTTTTGGAAACAAATAAGAGGCGTGAGCGGGGGATCTAGTTTATTATATTTCCTCGCCGTGTTGATTCTGACCCGAATAGTCGAAACCCTGGATTATTTACTTCTAAATAATATCCCTGGCGGTACGTCTTAAATTTGAAACAACCGGAAGCGATGTGTGTGTGTGTGTGTGTGTTAGAGAGACTACAATTCCACAACCGTTTTATATTCCGTTCGAAACATCTTCGATTTTTACGCCCCAATTGGCCCCTATTTGATTTAAAAATTGCCGTTATTATGAAATTACAGGGAAAACTTCCTTAGCGAACGGTATACGCGTGCAGATATTTCCCGGTAACTTTATAAACGCGGTGGTGAGATAGGGACATTAAAGGTAGAATTTTAGATGGGTTCGGTCCGTTCGCTTTCGCGTATGTGTGCGCGACCGACCCAACCGAGGGGGATGGGAATTGACTGCGAAGACCGTGAAAAATCCGGTAGCACTGTTTCGCGATCATTTGTCTTTGAAACACGCTGGATTGGAAAATGTCAAGACTCTCACAAGATTCTCACATGCACATTTTTCAAATTACTTCGGAAGCCCGACTTTATACATTGAATTATTCACGACAAATAAAGTTTTTCTTAAAGGATGAAAACTTTAAAGTAGGTACCTCTTTATACTAACCCATAAACAAGTTACTTAGTTCGAGCAGTGCATCTACGCTGTTTCTAGATGTTCGTACAGACTTTTATATTTTGCGGCTTTTAATAAGCGTCCCGGGTTCAACAAATAATTGCTAACTCGCAAGGATGTAGAGGCGAAGATATTAAACTCTAAATTTATTGCCATTTCCGATGATGCTCTAAAGTGGTGGTTTTCAAAGGAGCCGATTCCATTCTATAACGGAGAAATGAGTCTACGTTTCGCTCGCTACTTCCTATCAATGTGCTGAACAATTACGAATTGGAAAATTGAATTAGGAAAGTTGAGATTTAAACAGGAAGATTAAAATCTCCCACACAGTCTCTTCAATAAACGAATATATGTGGTAATCAAAAATTGGGTTGCATTTATTAATGACGGTCATTCCTCCATACGGTCGTTATTAGGAGGTTTAACCATGTGATAATAGTTGTTATAATGACCTAAATAAACTGGATATGCCACTGTGAAAACTACATAAAAACCTAAAACCAAAAATATTACCAAAGTCGCATACCAATCTCGGTTCCTAACGGGCTTAGGACGTTCAATCCTACATCAACCGACGCGCCTCGATGAGCCGATTCTAATAATATGTGATTTGTTTCGATTATTCCAACAGGCTGCCAAGAAAACGCAAACAAACAAAAAAATCGATGGAAATAACCAAAATTCTATACCCATTTCGGTTCCTATGCGACTTAGGACGTCGAATCCGACACCAATCGACGCTAAAAATCGTCAAAATCGAATACCTATCTCGGTTCCAATGGGACCTAGGAGATTAAATCTTACGTCAATCGACGCGCCTTAACGTGCCGTCTTCAACCATAAGTCATTTAGTTAGCACACTCAAACGGCAGCCAAGGAAATGCAAGAAACCCCAAAAAATCGCTAAAAATAGCCAAAATCGAATACCTATCTCGGTTCCTATTGGACGTAGGGGGTTAACGGCGACACCAATCGCCGCGTATCGACGAGCTGCTTTTAATGACATGTGATTCATTAAGATTATTCCAAACGTTTGCCGAGAAAACGCAAAAAGTAGCAAAAACACCAAGAAATCGCAAAATCGCGACTTCTATGGAACTTACGAAATTCGTTCTTTCACCATTCGAAATAGCTCGTTTTTCCGATTTAGAATCACCCGCAGATCGACTTCTCATCGTCGATAGTTTAGGCGCTACGAGCATACATCAATGAAACACGATCTATGCATGTACGATGCGACATTTTTACCCGCTCCGACTACTAATCAACGTTCTTTTCCTATTTCAGGAAAAAATTTGATATTTGTGCATTATACATGAACATATACCAGTATGTATCCTGATTAACAATTTTAGATTTCAATTACCTCAGTAGAATGAACATTAAATCTGGTCTCTTCATGCGGAACGAGAGGACGATGGATCGTCGATTGCAATTTCGAGCTCAAATGGTCAACAGGAAACGAAGTTACGATTTAGAATTGTTGTTGGCTTTCCGTTTTTATTAGGTTAGGCGACATTGTTAAAGCACAACACATTGGAGCGATAAATTGTCGATATTGGCTCTCGAACTTCTAATATATAAGTCATGTTTGCAAACGAATCACGACCGAGAGATGAGTTCTCAATCCTCGGGGTGCGATACTGATTAAACGTGACATCTGACTTAAGATCTTGGCACGATTGCACTTATATTTCATCGCGGTCTTTCGTAAGTTTGGATTGAAAAAAAATTATAAGCCTCAATGAGGGTATTTTTGTGAGAATTATGTAGATTTTTATTTATATTTCTACTTTTCTTTTGAAAAAGAAATTGTTTGGAACGATGTCAAATTTTACGCAGATAGTAATGACGTAGCTCGATAGCGCCACTTATATTTATCGTGGTGGTTTCTAAAAATATAAAAAGCGACCCTCGTATCCTTTATTATCATAGCCCAGCATTCTCACACCCATACTTTCGTTAAGACATCGTTTGAAGATAGTGGCCTTGTTACCTCGAAACACATGTACCGAAATTAATAGACGCTTGTGTGGCGTGTAGTGACGTCATCAACTGCCAATAATGCGATAGCCTTTGTATATGTTCCGATTTGCGGAGATATGCGCGCGCAACTTTCTCTCCAATATTAGGCCGTGAGTTAGAAAGAAACGGAAGATTAACTTTTATCATATACACAGCATAATACAGGAATCGCAATTGACAGTTGGCAAGATTTTCCATTGCAGAAGCCATTTTAAACGACCAAAATAGCACGAGAGAGCGTCCGAACGATTCTCGCACTAGCACTGCCAGACACAGATTGGACCTAACTACACCGTACTGTTGTGTTTACTAGGCAGAAATGGAATTTACTTTACGAATCGCCCTCGTATATCGAATCACTGAACGCTTCCAAAACAAATTTTCTCGCCTGCCATCTAGGAATTTATCAGCGAGCAATTCGCATCATCTTCTTCACCTCGGTATTCAGTAGGTTAGAAAGGGATTACACTAATAACTTTTACTACTTATAAAAAAGAAACAGCCAGGCCCTATCACCTTTCATTTTATACAAAAGTACCATTAAAAATATATGTCGATCATCTTGCTTTACGCAATAGGTGTCGGTTAAAGAAAGGGCTAGCACTACCAACGTTTATTATCTACAGAAATAGAGTCATTTAATTAACTGACAGATTTGTTATGGATTAAGGTCACTTCAAATATGTATTTCGACTCTCATTTGAGCTTTTTGAGGATGACGCCGTCGTTGTCGAAATATGTGCTCGGGTTTAACTTTTCGTTCCTACTTTTCCCTTTAATGTCCTTTCATTTCAATTCTTGTAGGGTATCGTATTTTCCTAGATATGTTGTATTTTATCATTACGTGAGTGTCGGTTGAAATTTACTAGAGTGGTGATTGCGATTATATAAACATGAAAGGATGCCGTTTTATGAAAGGGCGCAACATCGGCTGAAACAATTCTTGGTCAGTTTTGAATAAGGTTTATTCCGTTGTAAGCTGTACGGTCCCGGTTTAAGCCCATTCGGCTTTGTAACGTCGTTTACTTTGAAGTCATTCGCTCTTAATAACTAAATATTGCCCCCAGGAAGACTATTAAAATCTTTGTATTCGCCGGGCTGCATTTACCGAATACGCCATTCGGCGCTAATCCCTGTTTTCCGATGTCACCTGTATTCAATACCGGGGGATCTACGGGGGATAAAATAGAGCGATATCGTTGCATGGGGCTGCATCAACCCCGGAATATGGAACGGGATAAAAGCGCCCAATCTTCGCGATCCGATGAGATCAGTTAGTTAAATTAATGCGCGGGGGAAAGAAATGGTGGATGCGCCGGATGGACGGAAGTTAAAGAAAAACACCGCCGTGAAGATAAATTCGATTTTTGGGGGGGAACCCCGCGTCAAAATCGGATAAACGCGAACTTTGAGGATTTCCTTCTTACCGCCGAAAAGTCAA
Organism: Chrysina gloriosa; assembly: GCA_038088585.1. Taxonomy (NCBI): domain Eukaryota; kingdom Metazoa; phylum Arthropoda; class Insecta; order Coleoptera; family Scarabaeidae; genus Chrysina; species Chrysina gloriosa. The sequence continues at coordinate 244,544 of CM076096.1, read as the reverse complement.
AACGTATTTAACAGCGGTACCCGGAGAAATACGAACGATAAAAAATGGACATCGCATCCCTTTTTTTCTCGCAGAGATTGTCTGCTAGCTATGAGTGGTTATCTTCGAAAGTTTACGTTAAATGACGGCGGGCGTTGTGCCGTTTTTGTTTCTCGAGGGCATAAAATTCACTCAATTTAACATATCACGTAAACATAACATATATAGCACGGGCGAATAACAGCGGAAAAGTTTTAAATGTTTCGCAACTTTGTAAACGTCCAAATGGACATTATTGATCTACGTATTAATGTCAATTGACGAGGGTGTATTTTGGGCGTTAGTTGGCAAAAAAGAATCGCTCTTGTCTCTCTAACGAGTTATTCTGCGAAGCTACGAATATATTCTCAAATATTCCCCCGATTTGTCTATACGTATTATTTATTATTGAGCAGAAATTATTATTATTGTTATTAATTATTATTTTTACCCTTACTATCACTACAATTACAAGAGGGGGGGACAAGTGTATGGTTCCAGCGTAGTATCACCAACATCTCCCAAAAGCGATGAAGTGATAAAAGTGGGGTATGAAACTTACTCAAGGTGTTGCTTGAAACGTAGCATATCTTGAAAATTTATTGGCCGAATTTGGAAAGATACTGGGTCTTTGTTACGGAAGATTCTAGGTACAAGTCTCGATGTCAAAGAGGAAATTGAATGAGTAGTACCACAAGTGTATGGTTACAATTTAGCATCATCACGCCCTAAAGAGATAGGGTGAAGTATGGAAGCTATTCAAGCGGTTACCTAAACCGCAGCATATTTTGGAAGTATATTGGTCAAATTTGGAACGGAGAGTATCGAGCTCGAACCTCGGTTTTAGATAACGCCATTCTTATTGATGAAGGCCGTGATGCGCAACGGTTAAGAATTGGAGTTCTTGAGATTGCGAAGGCAGCAGATGTGTTAGGGGATAAGGTGAAGACAGCAGATAAACTTGGGAACTATGGGACCAAGTGAAGGCAATAGATGCTAGAGTCCTTCAACGTCAAACTCCCCATAAGTAATAAGAACTCTGCAAAAGCTTCGTTCGAGGTCATTTTTTCTCAGTAATGGATACGTTTTATCACGTGTAAGGAATACTAGGAACTGCTATGCGCTTTGTATCTTTATTCAGTTGTTATTAATACTATTATTATTATTAAAATATTATTATTATCGATGATTCCCTCATTCCCTCGTTCCCTCAGTCACTTATTCCCTCATTCCCCCTACATTATCCAAAGTGTAATAAGATTATCGCAATTGAAGATTATTGGACAAACCTTGCACTTTTAATGGAGTCGAAAGTTCGCGCCCGTAGATATTACGCTGGTCCTCGTGATAATTCCCGTCTCAACGAGCTTCGCGTCGGAACGGACGGAGATGGAAAGAAATTCGCGAGAAAGTTTTCGACCCCGACGAAACGCTTCCGCGGGTTCTACGCCGCCACGATAGATAATAGCTCGAACTTATATTTTAGGCAAAGAGCGCCTTCTCCCCGTTTTTAATTCGTTTTGGATATGTTGCAACACGAGTGGCTCGGCGCGCAAACAAAATTCGAGATCGACGGCGCGCTTTATTTTAAAATTAAAGTTTTAATGCACGTGCATCATCTCTCTCCTTCGTTCGGTAATCTATTGGTAAATGGATTAAAATTATTTGGTCATGACCTTGAAGATGGATAGTCTTCATCTTGAACACCTTCTCCCGTTTTGCCATACAATTACCACAAAATTTTAAAATCAAACGCAAAAATTTTGGTGGAGGAGCCGGCAAGCTAAAGTTGTTCTTAAAAATTCAAAGACTTTTATGTCAAAACTAATGCATCGGTGATAGATAGGATTTGGATCATACTCCTCTAAAAGTTTTTGCTTGGGCTTACATTTTTCTAAGACCAATCGTGTACTAAAGCTTAATCCTAATAAGTGGCGCTTATTTCTGCTTATTTAGCGTTAATCTTATATGATAGAGATCTACCACTAATAGGTCAATAAAACAAGGCTGGTTTGAGCGATAGTTATATTTTCAGAACGTTTACAAACGTTTTCGGAACACCTTCGTCAGTGAAAATATAACTAGTTATATTTATATATATATTTATATATATATTTATGTATAATATATATATAGTTAAGTATAAAAAGGTCACGAAATATATATATATATACATTTAATTTAGCGTTAATAATAAATACACCCCTCTAAGACTAATTTATGTGTCCGCCATTAAATATAGTCGCCTAGGCGTAAGCTACCGACATTCTCCTTCTCGTGCGGGAGAGAGGCGGATAAACTGCACTTAGCATGAATCTAGCTTTAAATAATAGATCAGTTACACCAGCTAAGCCTTTTTTAACGGATTAGGGCGCTCCATCTCGAGCGGCTAAATAAATACGTGTTAAAGAAATCAAGCTGGGATTATGGAATTAGACGAAAAATTTCCGCTTTGCATGTCTGAGAAGTCAAGGTCGGTTGAACGTCGCACTACTTACTTTAAAATAGTGCTCTCATTAATAAAATAGAGGTGATCGAAGAGCTTGCATTGCCTTAATTGGATTTTGTAGGGATGATTGTCCAAGTGAGAAAGTACGAAGAGCCTAAAGCTCACGTGCCTGGTCTATTGGTGACCAACTCCTAAAGGAATGAATGAATGAATTAATGATTGCCCAAATCACTGGAGTTAGTGTTTTGAAACTGGAAGGGGATAGAAGCCCTATTGATTAATTCAGGGGGAAGTGGTTCGATCTCTTTAGCTACAATTTGGACGACGTGCTTACAATTGACACAACGAAACTTTGTGAGGATGAACGCCCAAATCTTTACCTCACATTAACGTCTCAAAAATATCTAGATTTTCCACAGGTTGGAAATAGGAAGGAGTACCAAAACCTCTCGGTTTTTTTCAAGGCTAACATTTCATTCAGAAGGTGTTGACTCTTCTGAGCATAAATTGGTGGATCCAGACAGAATGGTAAAGAAAATATGACATGGGAGGACATAGAAAAAGAAGAAGAGGAAGACCTAGGAGGAAATGGGTGGACCAGATCGGGGACAAAATGGGGACAAAACGGAGACAAAATGGGGAAAAACTGCGGAAAACTGGGGACAAACTGGGGACGATTTGAACCCGTTGAGAAAATAAAGATTTTCCTATCGATTCTCGAAATTCTTTCTGGCCTTGCCTTCTATTCTTTGCCATTAGATTTGTGATCTCCCCCAATTTTCCAGTTATTTATTCCTTCGTTCTCCGCATAAAAAGTAACTTATTACGTCGAAAGCCATCCGGGCAAAATCTATTTCGACTACACTAAGCGCCGGTATATCCGCTAAATGGGGCGTTCAGTAATTAACCACTTTCAACGTCTCGGCTCGATTAAATGCATATTGCTTATTTAAATGTAAATGTTGTATATCGAGGGGGATGGGGGCGACGGTGGTGGTAACCCAGGGACCGTAGCGAATGAGGAACGATGGTGGTGGTGGCGTATTTTTTCCATCGCGATACTCGAGTTAGGGTCGTACATATTCCGGTCAAATAGAGATTATTTTCCTTTCAGATTTGCTTCCTGCTCTAGCATTTTAAACACGTGGCGCACGTTTAGTAAAAGACTGTTGTGAGTGTTCAGGACATTGGTAACGCAGCCGGCATATGTCGGCGTTCTTTTGTTCTTTTTTTCCTCTAATGTCGTTAGCGATTCGTACAGATGGTACGAGGGGCAAAAAATATCCCCGCCAAGTGGTTTTAATATTACATGCGCCTTGTAAATAATTCAAGTCGCAAGTCGAAACGCGATATTCTATTCAAAATCGAGTAGGTGAAATGGAAACAGGAACCTTCTCGTCGCGGGTCGTTCCTTTTAACATTTTCGCACTGATTTCCGGTATTTGTCCGTTTAATTTTCAAACTCAGTATATCTACGGTTTTATGAATATTTCGATCAGATAAACTTTTTACGAGACCGCAACTATAAAAATTAAATCCGATCCGTACCTAACGAGGCCAATTCGGTGCTTGCTTTTGCAGTTGCCCTCGTTGTCCGCGTTATTGTCCAAAAACAAATATAAATTCCGTCTAAAACGTATCATAAAAACGAGCCAGCCATCGGATGCAGAACCAGTAAAGTTACCGAAAGGCAATTCGAGAACGGCGTTGACATGACGCGAAATTTGTAATTTACTGCGGCAATCGAGAGGAAAGTAAATTTACGACCCTCATTTTGAATAAGGAAGTAATTTTGTACACTTTCCCCCATCTGATACCTTTTGTTTAACTACGAGGGGGAGCCAATACGAAATTACCCCAACGTATTCCAAGGAAAAGTTCACGTTGTGGGAATATGTGTCGACTCTGAAGTAAAAAATTTGAAGGAAAAAGTGACTGGTGTGAGGACTCCTCAAAATCTCCCTTAAATCACAACCAAGAAAGTACCACAGAGGTGGGACTAAGACCGCTGAAGGAACTGGGACAGAAATATATAAACCTTGTACCAACTGAACAATTAGGAATTAGGAAAAAGGGACTGGTGTGATGATCTTTCAAAATCTCCCTTAAACCACAACCGAGAAGGTGTTACAGAGATTGGACTAAGACCCCCGAAGGAACTGGGGCAGGAGGATATGGACCTCGAACCAAATTATCAATTAGGAATAAGGAAAAAGGGACTGGTGTGATGGCCCTCCAAAATGTCCCCGATAATATGAAGTAACGAAAAAGCACTTTTAATGGGGCCAGTGTTCGCTTTTCGGGGCTCCAAACAACACTTTGCTATTGAAATTGACGTATGACAATTCTATCGGATTTCATCACGAACTTACGAAAGGCATCCAATCTCGTTCTCCAGAAATCTCGAAATAAAAGCCAACAAGCTAATATAATTAATTAAGATTATACGGTCGAGGATAAAGGCTAAACATCTTATTAACTCGAAAATATGAAATTAATTGCTGTTGTCTCGCATTCGAGCACGTTCATCTTGTGCAATGTGAATGCGTGCTCTGCTAAAAATAATGAAGCTTTCGGTAACCTCCGCCGGAAAATAAGGCATTTATGAGTTTATTAAACTGTCGTTATTAAAGTAATTCAAATGATAAATTGCTAAGTAATTACATCAATTACATCTGTGCCAGTGATGCCGTTGAAGACGAGAGGAATTCATCTTTGAATTATATCCCGGGAATCTCTTCGTTTTCATTTCAGTGAAAGTGCCGGTTTTCGCGGATTCTATTTTTATATTGACGTGCTAAAATTTTTGTCCATGAAACTCGGTATGGACATGAACGAATTTTAAGAACATAAACTCTCCACCTATTACTAGACAGATAGTACGAGACCATGGGGCGAAGTTGGAAACTGCAGAATTTAGTGGTCGAATGAATTTTTGGGAAATATTTTTTAACCTGCACACATTAAACAAGTCAGTAAAAAAATAAAATCATTTTGATTTCCTCTCTTAAATTCTTTCTTTGGTGAGGTGAAGCTCGGTATATTCGATGTTTACCCCTATGTTTAAAAACCTTCGGTTTTAAATATAATTGAAATTTCTGTTCTATTCTAAAAGAAAGACTCACGTCGAAATGAGGGAAAAGTAAATGCTCAACGTGGACGATTAGTTCGAACAGCAAAATTGGGGGAAGCGAAACTTCCAGATTCACACAACGATACTATTATACTTCTCAGGGTCGAATTTCCGTGTATATCTTCGAGAAACGAGGCTTAAAAGCGAAAACGGAAGAACCTATTCGCGGAAAACGACTTGTGCATCTCAACGTTACAAGCAGAAATCGCATATTCAATCAGAAGTTTACGAAAGCGGCATTATTATTAATTATTATCATTTTTATCGAAAAGATTTACGAAATTCAGTACATGCTTCGTTAAACCCCCAAAACTTCCGGTGAAATTTCGCTCGGACGGCATATCATATCCTTTGTTGGGCAATAATGGCTTTCGTCCTTGTGTTTAGATTCGTTGTTGTTCCTGAAGCCATATGTCTATCGGAATTTCGGCTTGATGTCAAGACCGTTTTCTTATGTTCCGCTACGTAATCGCCCCATAAAGGCGGCAACTAATAAGCTCTATTGAATAAACAGTTTAGTTCAGTATGACCTCTAGGCCCCCGGTTCAGACACTTCCGTATAACATCCGTCCATTGAATCATCTCGCTCGAGGATGTGCACAACTTCCTGGCTTATCAGTTCATTTCAACATCGGATGTACAACATAGAGCCGTAATATATGCTTCGCGGAATATATGGCCCAGGCGTATATTTTCCTACTGTCCCGCCGTGCTCCGGGGTTGTTCTTTTTCTCCTCCTAAAGACCGAAATAATTTCGAAACTGACTGTTCGGCCTCCTCGCGACAGAAGGGTCTTCTCCCCTCCCCTCGCGTTAGAAATATGAACCGTAATAACAATAAATATGCTCGAATCCGCCCGAAATATTGAATGGAGGAAAATATGTGTGTGTACGTGTGCGTATTTTACACTCGATCGATATTTAGCTATAATAAAATAAGAGGGCGAACACTGCGTGTTCGAGAAAGCCGTATTAACGTATAAAGAACGTACGCGGAAATTTTGTAATTTTCAGTAACACCGCGCCCGGATTCCCCACTTCAAATGGAGAAAAAGTTCGATCAAAAACATCCACCCCACATTTCGCTCTAAGCGTCCATACTTGTAAAGGCAAAGTAGCAAAGCTGAAAGCAGCGGTATTGCATCCACAAACAAAGCAATGCGGCTTATTCCACGTTCTCTCCCTTTCTGTGTGCTTCCTATTAAATACAAAACAGTTCGAAATGATGTTTATGATTCAACTAAGCGCGGCAACAACCCCCGATAACGTCCACGAACACTCCAAAGAAGTAGATAAATAGTTATGGTAATATCGGTTGAGTTACATCAACGTCTCTCTCACTCTTCGAGCACGGCATGAATATGCCCTGGATTCAATAACTTTAATAGAAATATCAATAGGAAAGGGATGGAATTATCTCTTTTCTTGGAAATATCGTTGCAATTCATAGAAATTAAAATTATTAATTAAAAATCGTTTAATTTTTTGCGATTTCTTAGCATTTAATGCCTCAAAATTTACTATTCTTCTTGGAACAATAGGATTTTCTTAGAAAGTTGGATGTGAATTGTTATTATTATTACCACGAACTGTTTCTGATTCAAGGAAACGTATTTCAATATAAGTTCATGTATTTCTTCGAACTGTCGTTTGTTTCTCGTAAAGAAATTAAATTTTACAAATTTCTACTATTTCTAGGAACAATTGTTGTTTCGTGAATTATTCACGGTTGATTGCATTTTCGCATGAATTTGCAATTTTATTCCAATCAATTTGATGTCATTTCTTGGAACAATCGTATTGTTGTAGGAATGTATTCTTAAAGATTTTATGGCTTAAAATTTAATGTTATTCTTGGAGCATTGTATTTTCTTAGAAAGTTCGATGTGAATTATGTGAATTATTGTTATTATTATTGTTATTATTCTTATTATTTTCATGGAAACAGTCGAAAGATGGCATATTGGAGTCAGTTAGTTTTCCCGCTGATCGAGTAATTGCCAAGGTTCCGAGTCTTGGTGTGTGGGAGCTGGACTGCCTGGGTTTGGGTTTGAACCAGCAACCATTGGCACCGTGGTCAAGCGCTCAAATCGCTGGACCATACCAGTCACTGTTATTTTATTAGTAAAAATTACTTACCCCATTCGATCCTCGCCTACCGTTATAGATGGTTTATTTTATTATTGGTTCTAATGCTGATGCTGATCTCTGATTCCTGAAAAATATGTAAAATAAGTTAGAACCCAACAATTATTATTATTATTGTTATTACTGTTATCTTTTCATGGAAAGCTTATTAAAGTAATACGTTGGTGTTGCACAGTTATAGACAGAAATGGTATTAAATACCTTTCTACCATCAGCGAATTGGAAGCATTCCGAGCAACTATTAACGCAGTTTGCAGTACAGATTCTAGATGGGTTAATAGTAAATTTAAACGTAAATTTCGGCGGTTAGTGAAGTCATCTAATTAATATCGTCTCAATTAGGTCGAACGCAGGCGAAATCGATAGCCAGCCGGCGAAGCCGTTGCGAAAAAGAATAGGATATCGTAACCGTATCGCGTTAACCCCCTAAAAAGAAACCCGTAAATTTCGATGCTACGATTTCCGACGTGAGCGTTAAAAACCTTTCAAGGAACGAATTACTCTTTTTCGCTCGCTAAAGTAATCTTTTAATACTTTCCAAACGAAGGAAACTCCGTTATATCTAGGTAACAGAAGGATCTAACTGGAACCCATTGTTATCTAGCTCGGGAGTAGAAAATTCCAATATCTACGGCATCGGACCCACGTAAGGATCTAAAGAAATTCAGGGTAAACTTTCCCACCTGCGCTCAGTGAAAATTGTAATGCCTTGGTGTAATTTTATAGGTGGAATTACTTCTGTTTCCCGGGATGACTCTGGAGCAAGAACTTTGTTCCTGAATGCTAGGAGGGAAAGTTATAAAAGTCAGTAACTAATAATCCAAAATGAAGTTTAAATTTGGACTTTTATGAAGTATCTTGGAGGACACTAAAGTAAATTCATTTTCGTCCGTTTAAATAGATCTACATTCAATTTTCAAGGATTTCGCAAATTTTCTCGAACTACTAATTCAACACCACGCACACGAGAGAGGATTCTCTCCTGAGTCCCCTTGTTCCAGATTTCAACTAATCAGCTGGTAGACTTCTGCAATCTACGTACTATCGCTACTCTGAAGTTTTGAATTTTAAATGTTCTGGATTGTACCCGCGGGATCTAACTGAGGGCATTCTTAACCAAATCCTAATGAAGAACACTCAAAGCTGAACCGTCGTGTTTACCGCGAATTTCCGTCGACCTCGCTTTCCCCTCATATTCTCCGGGAATAAAAAAAAATAAATCTTATTAGAGTAGTTATCTACTTTCGCGTGTTATTGCCGGCGAACTGATAACGCATCCATTCGTCTTCTGTTTAAATCTTGAAGCCTAAATTTTAGCACCCCTATTTACAATCGTAAAAATGGAAAATTAGCTTTTAAATTTAATAATGCAGCGACTATAAATTACGGTTACATTTCGCGGTTAAACTCTTCCGACACTGTTATTTTGAAATATTAATGTGTTTGCCACCGGTTTCGCTTCGGCTTCTAATTATTAAAAAAGGAAATAATTTACGACTGCTCTTCAATTTTTTCCTTATATTCATTCGGATTTAATTAAATCACCGTCGCGCTTGGGGATTTAATAAATTATAGTTAACGCCCAAACTGTCATCGTCGTGTGATCGTTGTTAAAACATCGAAAGTGTTTTGCAGGATAAAATTTATAACGAATCTACTTCATCACGCTTTCTCTTTCTTAACGGTGTGGTTCATCGCACACCCCACTAAAACTCATTGGTCAATTGCGCCCCTTAGTCATTTACTGCCATCAAGTCCATATCCTCAATGAAAGCTACCGAGCTGGGTGCAGGAATCAAGATTCAAAGTGGATCTTGTATCGATTGGAGGTATGTTGTCCTGCCAATAGGATCTTCAACCATTTCTCATGGCATGGAGATGCTTGCTAGGCCGACAATGTCCTGTTGAAATGCTACCACAATCCTGTTCCTTCTCACTAGCATCAATTCTCGTGTATCTTCATACGAAAGTCCCGTAATGAGGATTGCCCTAGTCTTGGTGCTGATTTTGGCGATCCCAACTAAAGAGTGGCATAACTACTTTGACATTTGCTTTGGAAAAATGCAAAAGTGTTATTTTCCTAATTTATTGAGATCGAAAGGATACCTCGTTGACACCTAAATGTTCTTAATCGATTGTTATCGGAAATTATCCCACATTCGCCCCCTACTGGGGCGTATTTTCCTCAAATTCCTGATACTTCCATTCATAGATTCAGATTTGACGTCGATGGTCTGCTGAAATTCTCCATTGAAAACATCTTGAATGCAAGAATAATAAATCCGGATACGGAGCTTTTGTTTGGAGTACGTACATATGTCATTTCATATAAATCAAGTTGATATGGGTTTATATAATTTTGCGTGCGATTTGCCTTTACACAAGATGACTAATTCTGAGGGCTAGATCTGTAACAATAGCGATAGTGGATGACAATAATTTATTCTAGGTAATGGAGGTGGGTGGAAACAATGGAAGTTATTTCGATCCTCCGGTTTCTTTTTTCAGGAAAAGACATAACGAGGAGGATTCTATTTTAATTACGAAGATACTTCCTGAATTTATTACTTACACAACGACTGGAAGTTTCGGAACAAAGAGGCCTCTCGTTTACCACCCCTCTCCCCTATTTAATTGCCCTACACACAGCGAAGTAAACAACTCATCGACAAGGTGTTATCTCCCGTTGGAAATCAAGGGAAATTGCCGTGGCCGTCGTATCTATCTCGAACGTTTAACACCCCCACACTTTTACAGGATGCGTCGTCATTTCGTTTAAGTCGCCGTCTGATTTAAAATTTAGATCGAAAAGCGCCGATTAAAGAAGGCGTCCCTTTACGAGGTAATCGGGATTATTTAATTAAAACCTCGGAACCTTCGAAACAATAATTACGTAGATAGCCATACATTCCACGCTACTTAGAACTTCGTACGTGTAATACAGCGGATGTGTTAAGGGATTTCTGCTTCAAATTCTAATGTGATAGTTGGTCGCCCAACTATGCGTTCAACTATGTACGCTGTTCGCGGAAAAGTTATTAGCAAGTGGCCCTTTAAGAAGTCTAATAAATCAGTTCAGTATTTGGCTTGAAATGTTTCACATAATGAATGCTCTTCGAGACGAAACATATTGCATATACCTACATAGTTGCATACTGGATACCGCAAATGGAATGCTAAGCATCAAAATTAACAGCAGTATTTAGTTAATCCGAAGCCACGGTTTCATCAAGCTATGGTAAGTGATTTGGACATAATGAATTTTCAAAGTTACTCCGAAAATGCATGGTATATTTTTCTCCAACCTTCTGAGAGGATTATCTTGTCTACCAGAAAATTTTCGGCGAGTTAGTTCCTGCTTTTTGGTATTAAAGGCAGGTCCACTAAGAATAGTATATCACCCAGAAAATTTTCGAAGCACTACGCCAGTTGTTCAAGGAGGACGAATCACGAGGTTTTAAGGACCTCAATCCAAAGGATGTATCAATAACTGTGGAGGGTATTTCAGAAGATACACTTTCAATCACTCTACTGTTTACTTCTCATGGGTATATGCAAAACTATGAAGTAACTCCCATAGTAATCTTTTTAAGTGACCAGGAATAAGGAATAATAGGATCGTGATCTATCCCAGAAAGTCACATTGTCACGATTTCCCCGTCCTAGGTTCCTTGATCTTTGCAGATGGAGCCTCAATTCTCAAAGCAATCGCTAGTTCTGGATGATAAGACGAGAATCTCACGAACTTGATTGGATGATTAAACGTGCTCAGTTACCCACCTCCATCGCTGGATTTTCTAATATTCCTCTTATCTTTGTTGATGGAACTGAGACGGAACAAAATCTGTCCATTGAAGGCCGAAGGAGCCCTTTCGCTTTTATCTCCAGAAGGAGAGTTATTTTTGCGATTGTCAGTTCATACTTTCGTGTTCAGAAGCTACTGGGCTCTTCTAACCCTCGCTTCGGGGGTATCGTAGTTCAAACTCAATAGCTGTTTGGTCAGTAGGCAGTCAGATCCTTGCGTCTACCTAGAATTGTTCTTGCTTAGGATGGTAAGCTTAGTTGTGGATCTCCTGCAGTTGATGGTGTGGGAGCTTAGCTCCTGAATGCTTGTCTGGTTGCTAGTCAAAATGTGGTGATTTTCGTTTCTGACGAATTGTGGCCCTTCTTGGTAGTTCAATGGATCTGATGCCCTCTTCTAGTTCTTCTTTACTTTATGATATGTCTCTAGACGATTGGGGCCAATTCAAGCTTTGGTTTAAATCATTGGACCGTAAGAGATTTGTAATGATTAACAAATAAGAGGGTGAAACGTTTACAAAAACAAATACAACTAAAACCTAGATGCTGTATATATAACTTCGTTCATTGTTGGAAATTTTGGTCAGTAAAAGCGAAAGTTGTAAGTGTAGAAATTAATTCATTACTTCGACTAGTTTAGGACGGTCTTGTTCGGCACAGAACGAAATTTGTTAGCTGGCAATTGCGCTTCGTTGGAAGCAGCCACAACATTATATTAATTGTAAAACTTCGCCTGTTATCTCCTTTGTATAAATTACGCAAACAATTTTCCTCCAGAAACACTCTGTAATTAACAACACCTAGTTTAAACGTTCTGTTCTATTTATCTTTCAAAAAGCAATTTCGCACACCTATTAAAAAGGGTAAAACTATCTGCGGCTTTCTGTGTAACTAACGGAACTTTCCTCGCGGTGGTATTATAATCAAGAAAACGTCGAAATTTGAGTTAGGCGCTTATTATCCTCGAGCTTTTAGTTAGCGTTGCTTTAGCAAATATTTAGGCGATGAAAACGCATTCACAATTTTAAATCTCGCGCATAATTAGTATTTGGAAAAAAAACTTAAACCGCATTTTTAATTTCGAAAAGATAAAATAATGCAAGTATTTCTATTGTTTCAGATTTCCCTTTGTTCCTTCCACAATTAAAGAGAACGCTTTTTCAGGTGAGTTTAACGTCTCCCCACTCGCTGCTTCTAACATTTAAATAGCGGGGTAATTTCTAAATGAGCCTTAATGGAGATAGATCCATTCGATAAGAATAATTATGTACGCTCATTAAACGAAACAGAAAACGTTTCGCGCGACGTTTGCCATACTTTCCTCGCAACTTTTTGCCATTTAACATCCTCTCTCGGTATTTCTTTGGGAAAAGAACGACCACCTTTTCGTTCGAGGAGTAGATTTCGATCCGTTCATTATTTTCAAAAAAGAAAAAAGAAAACGCAACTCCTCTTCTGATTATCTGCTTGATATTTACCCCATCAATTTGGCTTGTCGTGGAAAAAAAATTAATTTGCTTCTTTGTCTTGTTTCGCTATGACATTTATTACATTATTTTTGTGATTACACTGGTAAACAAAATTGCACCTTTTGCGTGTTTCTGGGACCAAATAGACATTTATATGGAGTCCGTTCTGGAAATAGGGCCGGCTCACGCCGTCGAAAGTCACTTAGCGCTAAATTGAATTTGAAACAGCGACACTATACGCTATTTCATTGAGCTAGCGTGCGGCCCTATTGACAGAGAGGGATATAAAACCCGGTGTTAGTCAGTACTGGAGGTAGCACTCGAGCGAGAATGAAGAGGAAGCGGGCCTATTGATAGTGGCCCTATTACCAGAGCGGACTGTAGTATTTTTCCCACTGATTCTGAATCTGCGTCCCAAATTTGTCAGGCATAGCCCTTGACTAAGATGCGTTTAAAATTTTGAAAAAGCTTAAATTCTTATATCAATGGCAGATCAAAAGGTATTTTTTTCATGATTTCCTTCTTACTCAGCGTCCAGAAACAAAAGCATTGTTTATGTCTATTATGTCAAAATATACTGAGTGATGCAGTAAATCTAACACCCAGTATTTATCCTTCGACTACAAATCTGTAAATAAACCAGGGTGATATTTAAACTGTTTTTATAATGAAATCATAACTACTGGGTGTTCGGTTTTCTGCGATCATTCCGACGAAAGGTTATTGTGAAGTTGTAAATGGTTGGTGCAAGTCGAGGTCTGAATTTCATGATATTATCTGGATAAGGAGACTGAGATAAGATATCACCCGTTATTGAACGAAACGTCGGTAATATTACGTTTTATCCATTTTGTGTGAAGCATCCGAATGCTTTACTACATTACAAGACAAGCTAGAACTTGCTTCGAATTCTCAGAGGTAAAATAAACATTTACGCACCTTTCGAAGAAACACATATAATTACGTGCTGAAGGATAGGTAATTTGACGTGCAACATCCTTTTCGCAAAACGTTATCTGACGTGAATCCAATTTGCGCGAGAAAGAGCCAGTTTGCGTCTCTCTCCTTCGATACGGGCGAAACCGCTCGAATAAAATTACATCCGATATATATTTAAAGATATAAATTCCCGGGATTCCCCTCCAAAAAGAATTATATAATATCGACATTATCAGCAAATAAGCTTATCGGTTTTAGCGATGCGGTAAGAAAACGTGCGATAAGGGAAGGAGGACTTACGTCAAGGTGCATGAATAGAATTGGACGCCCCAGGCTATCGCGAAATTAGGGACAGGGGAGATAGGGAAAGGGAATACGGGAATGGAACGGAACAATATGATTCTACCCCCAACCAAGATTTACGAAATATTTAAATCATCGCAATTCTCGGGGAAAGTCCCCATTCATACGGGGACTTTTTTTCTAGCAACCACCGAATCGTTTCGGATGGATGACGTTTCATATGGAAATGTCTTCGGTAAAATAGTTTTCTCGAAATTTGTAATTTATATACCTCCTGCATCCCTCTACATAACGTTACTATGTCAATTGGATTGACTTTGTGGAAGTGAAAGGTAGGGCTAGAACGAAAAGCACCGGGATAGAAGGAAAAAACAAATTTCAATACGTCTCGCATTGATATCTGCGGTAAAATATGTATACTTATTGTCCCGAAGAAAAATATCTAATAACTCGCTGTCAGATGGATTCGTTGGATCAGATTTTCTATTATGCCCTTACGCTTTTCCAAATATTTTCAGCAAATATTCGGTACTGGTCACCTTTTGGATACTAAATACTACCTTTCCTTTGAAATTAAATTTCTGAATCTTCTATTTTTCAAATTTCGAATTTCTTCCGATACCCTTAAAGGACAACAAGAGGAACGCAAGCCTGGCTTTTCCACACCTCAAATTTTAAAATTTTTAATTCTTCTCGAATCTCAAATCCCACATCTCACATAATGATAAGATTTTGATGCAAAGATTTCTAAAATTCCCACTATCTCTCGAATCTTCACTCGTCCAAATCTTGAATTTCTCGAATATTTTGCATTTCAAATTTCTGGAATCCTTCGAATATCTTCAAGTTGTCAAATCCCACTTTCATATTTATCAAATCATCAGTTTGGGGTCGGACTTTGGGTTTAATTTTACTTGTGCCTCAAAATTCCGTTGCCCAAACATCTCGACGGCTTTGAATCAATGCTCTTCCATTATCCATTTGTTGAAACCTTTCCGGCACCTTTCCACCTCATTTATCTCTTGTATGATGCTTTTGTCCATCCTTCTACCTGTTTCTTGCACTTATTCAATTCACATCTTTCTCCTTTCCAGTATCTTTTGCTTGAGTTTGGGATCAGATTTTGGGTTTGTCTTTATTTGTACCTCAAAATTTCGTTGCCCAAACACCTCAACGGTTTCGAAGTAATGCTCTTGTATTATCTAGTTTCTAGAAACCTTAATAGAAAGAAATTAAACGAGAAGAAAAGAAGGTAGAAGTTCGTATCCGATTTTAAGTAATCAATTTTGAATCAATAAGAAAAATCCAACAACCTTACAATCAAAAATTCATTCTGCTTCAGGAAATAAATTTCCTGTACGTTAAAATTGTACGGAAACCGTTGATATGTAAATAACCATGATTAGCACTTAAATATGTAAAAAGAAGTACAATTACTCGCTTTCGTGCGTTCAGATTTTCACGAAGTTCAACATTCCATCAAAGAAATTAATAAACAAAATGGCAGACCGTTAAGATAAGCGTCAAGTCTTTAATAAAGACTGGTGTGAAGGGAAAGAAGCAAATTAATGGATTGTTTTACGAAATTAGGCTCGTATTGTAGTAATGAATTTGAGCGATATGTATGCGTGACAAATGCTATTAAAATTAACTTTTTGCTCGAATTTTTTCCGGAATATAAATCATGGTGTAGTTTCCTTTTATGGTCATGTGATTATATACCGATCGGTGCATATATAAAACACGAATTGATCGATATCAGCGGAGTATGAAACCGGTAATTTTGGCCGAATGAGTTTTCCTAAATTCGAATCAAATTGAGATAACGTCCGGAAACGGGAACTAGTTCGACGCAACATTGTTGCTGGGGTAAACGCAGTTGGACGATACATTTCTTGACTTAAATAGGCCCATTTTTTCTGGGGACTTGCTTTACAAAATTTTCGTTTTACGTAGAATACATATTGCGGATGATTTTTTTTGGATATTATCATGTGATGGCTTACTTTACGAATCGCCCTCGTAACTACGAAGTTACGAGGGCGATTCGTAAAGTAAGTTCCGTTTGGGTATTAAAAAAACACAAATATATGAAGTGGTTTTTATTATATACAACTTAAAGTTACTACTTTCAGCTATTTTCCTAGTTGCAATTAAGACTGAGACATTTGTCATAGCGATGGACCAGTTCTCTAATGCTCACTGTCCTGCAGCTTTGCACACTAGTTTTTCATAATTTCGAAGGGGGAGGAAATCAATTTTTCCCGACTGATAGTTTAAATCGTGCAATAGAAATAAACCGTTGATTAGCGAAAACTTTCTGGGGAGGAAAATAAGTACTAATCAATGATTTCCCGAACTTGGACGAACGTTTTTAACATAAGGGCATGATTAGCGATAATAGTTAAGTGAATTCCAACTTAGTTGAAGTGGTATGCTCTTTTTCGATAATTGTGCATTTACACATCTGCTCTCTTAAAAATAAAGTTTCCCATTAATCGAAATAAAACTACCCCCGCGAACTTTACGTTCCGTGCGGTGTGAGAGAAAACGAACAGATTTAGATAAGTATTTCCAATTATTCCCGTTCGAATCGTATATTTTTAAGTTGATGCGACCTTCGTGTGAATGTAAAGGCTCAACTTTTATTTAGAAACCAGGACACAAAAGTGGAGAAAATGGTTATAAAACACGTATTTGTCGAGTTTTGAAGGTATACATAAACAGTGCTCGTTACATTCCGTGACGAAATATAATGGGGCGTAAACACCATAAATATTAAAGTAGGGCGGCCGGTAATTATGGAAATATTCAAAGGTATGAACCCCTTACCTGCATCATATCGACGAGAAAAATTAATACTGACAGCTATCCAATTACCTTTTCGTGTTTTCGAAAGTGCTCAGCATCATCGTAAAATTTAAATAGGTTCAACTTCGGTTTTGCATTATCTTCCCTATTTGCGACGGGCGCAATATGATAGGAAAAAATTTATAATATAATTCAACTCGATTTATTGCGGCGTTATCAAAAAATATCAACTGTTTCGGATACGGTCACCGTTCTGTGGCTTTTACAAAGTAAACGAGATAAGCCGGCAGAATATACGGATGGGGGAGTACACGTAATAAAACGGAACATTTATTAAATGGAATTAATTTAAAAACATTTTATTTTGGTGACGGTTCCAGCTATTAAAGCACAACCTCCGCTTAAAAGGGAAACTTTGATAAAGAAATGACTTACTACGTAGAGTTCAGACATAAAGCAATTTCAATCCTTGATCGGTTAAGTAAAATCCTTCCAAATTGATCCAATTCTGATCCAATATTCGCGTAGTCACAATTCACCAATTTTGGGCAACCCAAATTGTGAATGAAGGAATCAGAATGAGTTTGGGGTACGATTTTGGGTTGATGGATACCTCAAAATTCCGTTGCCCAAACACCTCGACGGTTTTTGAAGCAATGCTTTTCCATTATCCATTTCTTCAAACTCTTCCGGCACTTTTCCACCTCATTCATCTCTTGTATGATGTTTTTTCCCATCCTTCTACCTGCTTCTTGCACTTATTCAATCCACGTCTCCTTATTTTCCCCGTATCTTCTTGCTTGAGTTTGTGATCAGATTTTGGGTTTATTTTTATTTGTATCTCAAAATTCCGTTGTCCACACACCTCGACGGTTGCTTCAAGCGAAGGAAACCCCCATCACTGTTTGGTCTAAAATCTTCTTCTCCTTTTCATTGATTCCAGCCTACCCCGGAGCGTGGGAGGTTGCATTTGACGCTCTCCCATTACATCTTTCTTTTAACCCTTCCGGTCCCTTGCCAACTCATTTATTTCCTGTATGGCTTTGCTCTTATTCAATCCACTCCTGTCTGGATTGTCCTCTTCTTCTTTTCCCGTATCGTCTTGATTCAAAGATTCTTTCAGAGAGTCTTGTGTCTCTCATTTGACGTACGAGATCATACAATGCCTTTCACTACCATTGTTCATCACCTGTTCTTGCTTTAGTTCTTGTCGTGTGTTTTCTCCGGAATCCCTCGCACTTCAAATTCGTGCTATTCCCAATTTGTCAAATCTTTTGAATCCTCAAATCCTGACAAATCTCTAATCTTTCCAGTTTTTCAAATCCTTCAGTTAAAATTGGCTAGATCCCGAAAAGGTAAGGGATGATATTGACATTTTATTCCTTGAACCTTTCCAATTTTGAAGTCGTTGAAATCTCAAATTTCCACGTCTCTTTGGACCCTCCCCATCTTTGTCTCCCGTATCTTCTTGCATCAAAGATTCCTTTTGCGAGTCTTGGGCATCTACCACCTTTCAAAGCATTCCTGTTACCAAATTTGTTCACCACCTGTTTTGTTGTAGTTCTCGTCGTTCTGTTGGGAATCCTTCGCACTTCTAATTCCTCATACTTCCAATTTTTTAAATGTTTTGAACCTTAACATCCTGTCAAATCTTTAATCTTTTAAGTTTCCCAAATCATTCATGTGAAAATAAGAAGATCTCGGCAAGATCCCGGTAAGGTAAGGGATGACAGACATTTTCTGGATACAAAACGGACTAATTTTTCGTATTCGAATCTTAAAGTCTTTCTGTTCCTTCGAATTTCTCGAATTTTGGGTTTGTTGGGAATCACTTTTGGTGTTAGATCAGACGAATACGGAGCTTACGTATTTAACAATGGTTCAACGCTGATGTCGATTGCAGAAACATTTGCACCGGACCTCGTACAAGTGGAATCTGATTTCGACCGAGTAATTTTCGCCCAAAACAGCTTACTCGATTTGGAAAACCAAATCGAGGAGTCTCGCATGACATCCCTTAAAGCATTATGCGTCTGATCTCGTGAAGTAAGTAGACGAAGAGCATTAACAAAACGAAACAGCCTCGATTTGGTTAAAAAAATCACCATTCCACTGTAATTTGTCGACATTTACTGGAGCTTTTACGTGTGTCCGGCGGAGAGAGATACAGATATCACTGAAATATAACCTCCTGATATTTTTATTGTACAAGACCGCAGCAGTTCATAATTCCCATCCGTTGAACAAACGCTGTGACCCCTACGACAGGATGGGATAAATTTCTAGATTTGCTGACACCTTGGGACGCAATGATTTTATTGAAAGGAATTCAAGCGCGGTTTATTGAGGGAAAGGGAGCTTATTTTTAAGGGATTTTTTTCTAGTGATTTAATATTTCCAGCTTCGTATTTCGAATGCGGCGAGTTTGAGTTCGAATGGGGAAAAATAATATATTTTTATCTTGACTTCTGAAACGGGAGCGTAGTTACTAAAGCTATGATCCAGGCGACTATAATCCTAGTCAATAAATTTTAATTCCGGATCCATTTTAAGTAAACGTAATAATAGAGAGATTCCACTCGATGTCTCCGCGTAATATGCGACCAACATCCTCTAACATATCGCGCGGATATTCCGCGCAATAAACTTGAAATCTATATTTTATGATTCATTTGATGTGACGGTAACAAAAGCTTATTCTTCCTTAGAACTAACAAAGACCTAAGAGCAGAATATGTACTTGCATTTTTGCACTCTAATACTTCAAACAATAGAATATTTTGTAAGCTTCTACATCAATTAATCGAATCACTATTCACCAGCATTGTTTCCAGTATTCTCAACTCTTTTGATAGCCAAAATGATCGTAAATTATTTGGCCAAGGAGTGAAAGGCAAAAAGACGGAAACTTGCATTTAATTGCCAATTTGGTAAAATTCAAATTAAAAATTTTCACTCAAATTTTCATTCGACTACTGATAGAATCAACTCCCTTCGATTCTTCGTCAAGAGCGTAGATTCCAATTTATTAGAATCCAAACCCTAGGGTCCTTATAAGTAAGTAAAAGTACAACTACACGAAATACCTAAGAATACATTCATTGGAAAGGTATTGATTGATGTCTACGAAGTATAAATTTAAATTAATGGGAGGAGCGTCTGAAGTATTCAATATTTTAAGGCCGCACCGCTGGAATATTAAAGCCGCCTCATCTGGTATTCAAAAAGTTGTAAAATTTTAATTACCTCTGCCCAAAATATTCACAGCATTCTTCAGAAGTTGTCTTTCCCGTTTGTTGTTGAAATATTAAAGCGAGTCGTAAATATAGATTTGGATTGGCTTACCAGTAGCGTCCCGTTTATCGGTGTTGGGCTGCTTCAATTTTAAGATTTCACTTCATCTCATCAAAAGTACAATTAACTTTAACGCTTTAGAAAGATACGATCAACTTGTGATGTCCCATTTCCTCATGTGAGAAAAATCGGGTCAGGGACCAACCACCTGGAGGACGTCCGAAGGATCACCAGAAAAATTGATTATTTGATGAACAAGGAAACCAGACAGAAAAGACAGAAAAGACAGAAAAGAGATCAATTATTTCGCCTGAATTTTTCTTGGGCATGATTCATAAACAAACTCAAAGACGAAAAGTGAAGGGCAAGAAGGGGAAATTCATGTTCAGAACTTATTTCTACCGAATTATCCTCATCTTTCGCTTTATCGTTCAATTTATTTCGTTCTCCCCTCAGTTTTCCTAATTTATTTTCAACCAACATCCAAACCGTAAGTTTTTATTACGTAAAAATGATCCCTTAGTTAGTATTCATAGGGATCTTAATATAACGTAAGCAATCTCGCAAATAAATTAGCGATTTTGCAGCCAGTTTCTGATCTTATCGTTTACCTATGTTGCGAAAAGCTGGAATTGTTTCGAGTATATACGGAATAATTAGGGTCCAATCCGTATGTATTAGTATGCTAATACTAAGGCCGAGAGGACGTGAGTTTAGGACGGAGGACCGCAGATAGTCGTCGTTATTATTTGTCTGTTTCTGCGTTGACTGCTGTCACATCTATTATGTAAACACAGGATGATAAATATCAAATATTATTTGTATACGGTATGCAACGGAAGCATTATGGAAATGGGTCCAATTGGAATGATGTAACCGGATGTGGAGTTAATTAAAAAATGGTATTGCAAAGGGAACGATTCGTTGTTTCTCTCTGATTACGGTTTTTTGCCATTTGAAAAGCAATATTTTTCAACTGTTCGGGAATAAGTGCTTCGCCGACAGCGAAGCCGCCATCTTTAAATGGTGCCCGAAACAATTCTGTAATACTTCAGAAGATCTTTCAGGCTGGTCATACCTCATAGGAATATAAAGTTGGAACTGCGGGTTCGTTTGGTTCGTTGGGCTTGCATGGGACGGAAATAGAAGAAAGCGTTAGTATGAGTCTAGAGGCCCATGGGACTGTGTTCCAGGCCGATGTAATTGCCATAAATACATGTGCGCAAATCACGATTCAGGCAATAAGCCAAGAAGGTTCAATGTGCTGGAGGATGAAAAGGAAGTTGTGCAGCGTGTCCCGTGCTAATGCCAAGGGCTGAGTAGTGTTTGACTTCAGCATTTTTGATCGAGGTTGGTGCAGTCAGAAGGAGTAAAATAGATTTCTCATTAGCAAGCTGCTAACTTTCATTGAGGACATTGACCTGATCGAATAGATATCCAAAGGGGACAATACGCTTCAATGTACGAAGAGGAAACTTTGCGAGACATTCTTTGTAAATACCGAGGGCTGAGCAGTGATTGACTTAAGCACCTTTCATCAAGATTGCTGCTACCAGAAGGGACGAGGGGCAAAAATAGATTTTACATTAGCAAGGTGGTAACTTTTGGCCTGGATACCGACCTGATGGGGTGTATATCTAAAGGGCACAATAAGCCAAGAAGGTTCGATGTGCTAGAGGATGAAAACGAAGCAATGTTTGACTGACCGTATTTTTGATCTGGGTTCCTGCGGCCAGAATGGGTACAATAGATCCGTCATTAACAAGGTTTCATCGAGAACACTGACTAGATGGAGTACATATCTGGGGGAAAGAAAAGTCAACGCTGAGAAGCGACCATGAGGAGAAGAAAAAAGTGAGGTAAGTCAATCAGAAAATTGAAAATTCGGGAAACGACACTCACCCTCCCCCAAAATAGTTTGTTTGGTATTCCTCGAAGATTATATCTTGATACTCTCGATGTTCTTTTTGGAAAGTGACTGGTAGCTATAATTACTGCCTCTTGCGAGAAAATCCATCGGAAGAGCAAAAACTGAAAACGAGAACGCAAAGGAAAAGAAATATAGGAAGTCTTCTGATGTAGTCGCTGCAATAGGGCTTAAATCTCACTTATAATTAAGCCGGAACAAAGCGTACGATGATATTTCGCGAATATTTGCTGTGCCATTACTTTTCACAAAGCGCGGTACTTACAGATGAAGGAGGACGCAAATTGGAAGAGACGCGTACTACGCTTGATATATCGAAAAACGGGTTAATATTTAATAGGCTTTATAATGCCCGGACAGTTTCTATTAAGCAGCTTTCTGTAAGAATATCGGTTTATAAACGAGGAGAACGGTCGTAGTTGTGGTGCGGGAGGTTTTTCGAGTGGTGGATTTAAAAGTGAAAAAACCCCGAGTTTATCGTTAATATTTGTTGGTAACGTTTTCTATATGTAGCTTTTGCAATATTTCTGTTTCGATGGATATGTGGAATTGGTAAATGTACCGAATGCAAAAAAGTATTAGATATGTGTGGCTTATCTCGTGAAATACAGAAAGCACACGGAGCTTTCCTTTGTCGGTAAGTCAAATAATGTTCTCGACGTTACATTTCGCGTTTCGCAATTTCTCAGGGACGACGACGATGGTAAAATGATCGTTTGTACAGCGTCCCTTTCCATCTACGATAATATGGAAATGAACGGACTTCTGCAAGTATTTTCGGCATTATCGCCGCAAAACATTAATTATCCGCGTCGGTAAGCTCGATCGTAATCCGAAAATCATCTATAAATATTAATTACGTTAAGATTGACAGTCCAATTAAGATCGGAAAATCCAAATATTAAATTTATAGTTATAATTGTCTTCCAATTAACGGGACTGTACGTCGCGCCGAGTGTTATCTTAATAAACGGATTATTGTAGAAGCGAGTATAGTTTACCATCATCCAAATATCAATATATCATGTTTGCCGAAACTACAAGATGTAAATTCTCATGAATATTCAAACGCCATATAATCATCAGCTATATCCAAGTTAACTTTCGGGCCGAACGAGGGTCTCAACCACCGCTACAACTACAACTACCACTACGTACGTCGTAACAAAAATTCTACTTGCTTAAGGTAATTACGAAGGTCTAGCCTGTCATTAACTTGACGACGGTGAACTTAATTAAGTCGAAATTATTTTTGCGTCTTCGCCATCTAAATTCTCAATTGGATTTGAGAAACTTTCTTAGGACGATCTCGACCTTACATTTTTAAGTTTTAGCGCCCAATTGAATTTTCACAACTTCTCATAGTTGCTCGCCATTAGAGGACTGATTAAAACTGTTAAAATTATTACCTCTTTCCTTGAACCTTTTCTCCTAACACGAAAATGTTAGATTTAAAGATATTTTACTAGACTCGGATAAAACCGTTCGAATCCCATTTGCGACTCGTCCGCGCCGACTTGCATTCAGGTGGCCGAGCGAAACATATGTGATGTAAGTTTAAAGTAGTCGAAGAGCTGGTTAAAATGAAACAAACCGGAGGTCCCTAAGTCTTATCGTTCCAAAGATATGGTATTTTGAAGTTTGAAAAATTCTTATACCTAAAATTGCCATAATTTCGTTCTAGCACCAAAACCACTAGAGATAGCGCATTCGTTCTTATTCCATTCGATTCCTAGGCAAAATCTACTCATAGGAAGCTGTATTCGATCGTGATGGAGCCATAAATAAAGTCGTAAGAGCGATTTGAAATTTGGCCGATAACGAAAATTTCGATTTTGAATATTTGTCATTCGATGAAAAATTCATGTTCGAGATTATTTTGCGCCAGAATATACATATTCGGACCGGTAATTACGTAGAACATATCGGTTCGAACGAGGAACGCATAGGTTTCGAGAAAACGCCAACCGAATTATAGGGGTGAATGAATATAGGACGAAAATAGGCAATCTTCAAGCGCTCGTAGCGCCAAAACTATTAATGATAGAAAGCCGATGCGGAGGTCATTGTCAATCAGAAAAATGAGCTATTTCGAAGGGCGTGGAAAGGACTATAGTAACTCAAACAAATCCACTCCGAGGATGCAATTTAGCGATTTTTGGCGATGTTTTCGCGATCTTTTGCGATTTCCTCGGTAACCGTTGGAGTAAAGTAAAGAAATCCTACGCCGTTGAATTTGGCTCGTCAAGACGCGTCGACTGATGTGGGATTGAACGTCCTAAGTCTCATGGGAGTCGAGACGGGTTTTCGATTTTGGCTGTTTTTAGTGATTTTTTGCCGTATTTTGCATTTTATCGGCAACCGTTTAGAATAATCTGAACAGATCATATATCACTGGAAACAACACGTCAAGACGCGTCGATTGGTGTATGTTTACGGTCGTTACATGTTAGCAACTGTGTTTTGTACGGGAAGTAGTAGCTTGGTGGTCTTTTTCGTAAAATAACACTAAACAAGACAGAATTATACCGGCATTTGAAACAAAGCGCCGTTTTATTGGTGTTTAATTTGCAAATATACTACAGGAAACAGCACTAATTCTCGTTTATTCTAATCTAACAACCATTTGTAGCACACCCCACGATTACTACATTTATTTAGAATACATTTCCAATAACTATTAAAATTTAGTCGTACACTCACAGCAATACAAATTAGGACTTCTGCATGGTTGCAATTTTCTTAATTGCATTTTCTCGAATTGAATGCGTTCATTACTACTTCGTTATAAGCATTCTACATACCGAACGAGCTTTTACTGGAACCTTAACGAAATTTATTCGGATTTTAGGGTATCGCAGTAAATATCGTCTCGACGTATTTACCAATTTGCATTCTCTTCACTTTTCGCGTTATCATTCGCTATTTATATTCATAGTCAGGCATGTGCATAAAATTCCGCCCTGCATTCGAGTCCTATCTATTTTTAACCGAGCACACTTAACGGAGTCTGCTAGCGGATCTATTGTTCGCTTGCCTTTGATAATTCCTGAAACAGGAAGTTCGTTTCCCTACATCCTACATACTTTGAGAAATGATGAGGTATTTGAAAAATAGAGTGCTTTAATATTAATTATGTTGTTATTGTTATTAGTGTCGAGACAAAATGAATAATAATAATAATAATGGTAATAATGGTAATGATTAAATTTAGCATTGATAAATATACAGAAATACTTCTAAAACGTGGAAGGGGATAGACGGATAGATCATACACAGCTCAAGAATGAATTTCTAGCCAAATATACAGTTGCGAGCTCAACCACAAAACGTATTATAATTTAATATAATCAATAGCAATGATAGCAATACAATAAAATTTGAATGAGTCCCCATATGGGAAGCTACCAAGTAACCGTGCAAGAGCTTACTAAGTAAGTTTGCATATGCCGATAATCAGTTTTGTTAAAATTCTGGGTCTCAAAAATAGTTTACTATTTTTAACGATAGTAATAATGATAATGAAATGCATTAATTACTAAGTTCCAATTTACACCGACGTCTACAAGAGGTCGAGTATGGCGAGGCGAAAATATCAAATTTAAGAAGGCGCCTCGTAAATCGACTTACGTATTTTCTTTCAACGGAAAGAAACGAGAGAGCGGCAAATGCGAAGTATGGAAGTACGGAAATTTTACTATTTACCTATCTGAAGAGCGGTTACTCGAACGGGGCATGATTACAAAATTGCTTTCGAATCCAATAACACTCCGAAATCTCCTTACGGATATCCGCCGAAGCCACAGGTAAATCTGATCAGAAATGAATCGGGTATGTAGGAAATTAAATCGGACGGAAAATTAAATTTATCGCTGCGACGTACCGCCTTGAAAAAATTATCCAAATGAGAATGATAATTTCTTCTCATCGTCTGTGCTTTGGAAATTATAATTATCTTTTTAGAGAAATCGAAAAGTTCCTATTTATTCTTAATTAAAGCACGGGAAGTAGTTGTTTGGTACGCATGGGATTACGATGCTTACCAAAATCGACCAAAATCCTATTTACCTCGCTCGCTAACTGGGGTGAGGCTAAAAGTGATGAGAAAATGATGGATGATCTTATGGAGCAAATTTAGGGCATTGGTCTTGTAACTTTCGGTACTTGTCGAAAAGTTCCCAGCACACTTGCATTCTACAAGAAGGCAGACCAATACCTCAGATCATTGATCAAGATTTGAATTGGACAAGTCGTTTTTCGTGAATAGGTTATTCCGTTTTCGCTTGTTGAGGATATACACGGAAATGCAACTCTGGAAAGTTTCACATTATCGTTGTGTAAATCTGGTCGTTTTGCTTCCCCAATTTTGCTGTTCGAACTATCGGCCGTTGTACGATTGCTTTTCCCTCTACTGGAAGTGAGTTTTTGTTATTTGTTATGTCGTTATTTTTCTCTTTCACGTTGTTGTAGGGAACTAGTGTAGGCTTTAGAAGCCAGTAACAGTTCCTGTAGGTATCGAAGAACTTTTTTATAATATGGCAGTGTTGAAAAATCTAAGGGGATCGTGGTTTTTCGACGAGTTCTGATAGTTACCAAGCTACCACCCCCAATTTCGCCTCATAAGATAGTTTTCTGAACTTTTCCCAATTTTAAGTGTAAATACGGTTTTCTTTGTTATGTTTAACTTGTCTCAAATTAGATACCATCCCGGGGCGTGTCTTCAGCAGTTTCACGGTGATTTGTGTGATTGTGTGTATATAGACTTGTAGGTCATCACATCCTGACACAGTCGTCACTTTGAATATTAAAAAGTATTTTTATGCCGAAATAGTAATGGCGGTAACGCCGTACTTTACAAGTTAGGGAGATCAATAAAGAAGAAACCTTTCATTCCTGATACTTCGTATTCTGAAAGAATGGTGGATAATTTAATGTTTTATATGCAGAGTATTCAATGGGGTGAAAATAAGCATTAAAAGCAATAAAAAAGCGAAAGTTATATTAAAACTTTTACATCATCCCTTTTCTGCGTTCAGTGAAAGCTTTTAAGGCTTAAAAATTAATTTGTGAGAAATGGGAGTTATGTACTGCGGGTGGAATTTCTAAAAAACATTATTCACCGGAAACGTTCCTCACCCATTATATACGAAAATTGTTAAACAAGTTCCTTTCTGCCCCAGATTCGCCGTGGGGAAACTTTTAAAATGTTTTAAATTCGCATGCATTCCCTGCAGTTTTCCATCTTCGAAACAAGATATCCCTGCAGTGCTTCTCGGAAACTATTTTTTGGCCCCGTTAAAGTTTTCTATTTGTCGACGGGGAACATCTTGGAGTATTTCATAAAAGATATATAAACTCGTCTGCGGTTACTAATACGATTTCTTGTATTTTTAAGGAGGACGAAAAAGGTCCAGATTCACTACGCCACGCCGGATACCCGCAATAATGTAATAAAACATTTTTCAGCTTGGCAATCCGGAAATAAGATGTCAAATTTCTTTTCACATATTAAATTGTAAGCCGTCCTAAACGGCGCAGAAATAAATAAGTAAAACATCTTGTCAAATCTAGAGGAAGAACGGAGATAAAAAGTAACTGTTCTCATCCGACACAAGTAACTAGTTTTAGTTGGGAAAGATATTTCTAAATGAGATTTTACAATTCAATAAAGGAGGGTCTAACGGATCTATCGACTGTAGCTTATGATAAATATAACAGCACCAATTGTGTTTTTCATGGTGCCGATTGGAATTTCGAACCTATTTAAAGCTAAAAATTACGGCTTATATTTTTCTATGCAATTATTGTCTTCATTATTAAGAATACATTATGACAATAACAATAAAAGTAATAGCAATACAGCAAAATTAATTATCAAGGCAGACACAACTAGGCAGACAACTAGGCAGACGTATCGTAAGACACGAATGCGTGAGCGTTACAAAAGGAGGTAACTGCGGGCTTGTGTCGCTAGTATTACATTATGATACCTTTGTTAAAATGCTCGCTATCATATAAAACTGCATCAAGTCATGTTTTCCATCTCGTTTTTGACGGGTGGTATCGGAATTCCTTGACACGATTTTTCAAATTCCCAAATTCGCCTTGGAGCTTTCAGAGAAACGTCAACAGGGGGTAACGCTGTTTAACAATTTAGTCTAACAGATGAATAAGATGTAGTAATCGTGCTATATGGAGGAGATTAGGAAACATGTGTTTTCAGTGCCCCACTCGCGTTAAGCTGAAGCTCTATGTATTTATGCAAGTTAATTGATGAAAACTAAAAATTAAACATCTTCAAGTGAATCTGAAGTTCGGATTAACGCTATAAAGTGACAATCACACCGTACAAAATTTCCTGGTGATTTCGGAAGTGAAAGTAGGGTACTACTTAAGGGAACGTAATGACTAGACATTAGCTTTCATAACTCGAACGATGAAAATTCGATATCGTTTTCCTGAATGGGAACGACACCACCGTGACGTATTTGTCGTATCTTTCGTTCTTAAATGTACACTAACAACCGGCGGTTATCGTCGCGTGAGAATGGGGTTTGATTCCGACTCGTTTCAAGCAAATTGCGGTTATTCGCCATCTTTTCATTATTCTTGGATGGTTTCTTTAAAACGAGGAGTAAACATCCTTGCTAAATATACCAGAAGATGACTGTCTTTTTTATTATTCGCAAAACTCCTATATATAAATCATATAAAAAATTTAATTGATGATGCTTGAAATTTCCTATATATATGTATATATATACATTAATATATATATATATTTGTCGTTTCATGATTTAAATAAATACTTCGTTTTCCTTCAATACGGTACCGTTCTTTCCAACAATGCCACTTTAAAAAAAAATTAAAGAAAAGTTCCCCGAGGCATTAAATTCGCCTTAATACCCTTTCTTAATTACCAAGACACCTATTAAGAAAATATTTGCACCTAAAATTGCCGAGAAAAATATATTTTGCCTACGGACTGGGGAGTAATAAATCTTAATCTGGAAAAAATCCGAATGAAAAATAATGATCCCGTCACGACGGTGATTGTTATGGCATAATTAATCACCTATAAGAAATTCGTTCAACAACTTTGAACTAATTAAACCGCGTCATGTAGTACTTGAACAAAAGCCGAAGAAAAAAACACGCCGTTACGAGAGAGGGGCCCGTTATAAATTTCCGTGATCCTAAATTTATTCTCCCGCCGGCATTCCCCGTGATTACACACTTTTCCCCCCTTTCCTTCCGCGTCCAGTCGTCCCGAAATCGTAACAAAGCCGAGCTTATTATTTATTTTACATTAATACTCGGGTAAACACGGACGCCGAATGTTCTTAAGCATTCGAACGCAGGGCCCTTTCCGGAATATAAAGTTTAGTACAAATATTTTTTTATTCCAACTTGTTTTCTTTACGCTAGATTGAGCGATTTTTACCAATTCGTCGTTTATTGTTGGATACGAAAGCGAAACTATAATCGAGAAACGATCGTTGTCCATAAAAACAAATTATTTCTCTCGAGGGTTGTTATAGAGGAAAGAAACAAAAACGTAGGGAAGTTTCGCGTATTTAGAAGCTTTTAAATTTTTTCTTGTTGGCATCATGGGAGGGTCGTTTACGCTACATGAATTCGGTGAATTATTAAGATAAGGCGAGTTTAATATGTGATAACCGACGACGAAGTTAATCAAGCTTGAATGTCTTACTCTAATTTCGGCCATAGCACATTCCAGCAGACCACAACCGTAAAATTCCGCTTCACCAGCCCTAAATCTTGTAATTAAAATCTCGTCCATGCCGGCATGCAATATCCAATAATTATTCTCGGACATTTCCTTTAAGAGTCGCCCTCGAGGACCTTTGTTTCGATCTCGATCTTTTCGCTTTTATTTATTTCCGGGGCGAGGAGGGGGCACTCGAATAGCCGCCTAATTCCCCCAAAACTTAATTACGAGATCAGAATAAACATATGGTATTTGATCCGTTAATAGAGATATTGGCGTTAATTGAATTTTACGCCGATTACATACAATTAAGGTTTAATTTTGGTGGAGGCGCCGGTCAAATTATGATTTGAATCATGGCGAGTATGTGTTCCTAGTAATACGGGATGATACGAATTTCTAAAACAAACTTAGTTAGTATTACGAGGATGATTCAAATATAAACGGCAATTTCCTTTTTAATACATTTCTTGATTACACAAGTGAAAACTTCAGTTTTCTTTCCTACATAACCTTCTAGACCCTTTTCCCAATGATGGAGAAGCTTGAATATTCCTTGTTCAAACTAAATGTGAGGGCGTGTCGTCAACCAACGTCGATCGTGAAGAAAATCATTGAGTAAAAGTCCTCTGTAGTCTAACTAACTAAATCGTCATGAGCACTTTTCCGGCTGAGAGGTGGCGTTTGGCCTTTACTGGGCAGGCTGTATCATTTCTTGGCTACTCCTCACTCGCCATTTTTTGATTCCGGAGTCTAGTGATGGAGCCATGTTGAGACGATGCGCCTCGAAAAGTCTGTCCTTCTTGCCGGAATCGATTCAGAAGTCTCTCACAGATCTCCAACCTGATCTGTTTTTGATTTTCGGAATTTCGAAATCCATCGAGCACTAACTTCTCTAAAGCCAAGATCTTTACTGGTAATGGTATGAGCACACCAAATGCTGATACCTACTTCTGACGCGATTTATCTCAAATTGTGCTTACTTAGTAAACTTCTGCACAGTTACTTGGTGGCTGTCCACTTAATTCATGTCTAATTTAATTAGGTCGTTGTATGGAGGCTCATCCAGATTCATCGCAGAATAGGAAGAACTTCTTTTGGCCTTTTTAAAATTATCATTGTGATAGTTGATTTTATAATTGTTCATTAAGTTCTTTCTATGAACATTGGTGGAGCCATAAAGCTACCGATTTACCTGAGTATCTCCACTTAGAAGTCAGAATGTTGGGAATAACGATAAAGTCACGCAAATGATCCAGGCGAAAATAAAATTTAAAAGGAACACGTTCTGAGGGAGCAACAAGCTCAACTCGGTCGTTCTTAGGTAGACCGTTCGGAGTACAAGATAAATAGGACACCTTTATCGTGGAAAGTGCGGCGTTGCCGTTTCAGCATCGAGTGGAAAAATAGAAGAGGCAATCTCTATAAACATTTAACCGTTATCGCGGCGCAATAAACGTTATTTTTTAATATCGAAACAGAACATTGATTTTATCAGCTAGCCGGTTCGTTTGCACCCATTTTCGACGGGGACGGCGGGGGGCCAGACGCTTTAAAACGCCGCTATCGCGAACGGACTGTTTTTAAAACGGCTCATTCATAAACTGCGCAGTCTTTACGGTCTGTTGCATCCATTGTAGCAATTGAATGTAGAGAAAAAATATGCCGACCGTGTTATTGCGGCGAAGATAACTGGGACAGCGCTAAATGGGGGTGAAGTCAATCAATAAAACTTTCAAGATTCGCTACAATATCTCTCGAGCGTTACTCCTATATAAATAGTAAGACGCAGAAACCGGACACTGGCAGCGCCAGAAAACGAATGGTCGAATCTACGGCTCTTGGCGTCAAATGAAAAAGAACACAGCTTACGGGGTTGACGCCGAAATGCGATCGTTAAAAGTTTTCAGATTGCAAAACATTTGTCATCGTGTGTTGAACTGGTAGCGAGTTTCGGATAGGATAACCGGGATAACACCGACGTAAGTGCATCTGTTGATTGTTGGACACGTTTGTTACAAAACATCTAGAAAGTGCGAAGAAAATAAGAAGCCAAAACGTGAATTTCTCGCGCGAATTGTCACGGCTTCGTAAACTTGTAGGTTTAAGTTAAGTAAGTATTTCGGTTAATCATGTCCGAGGTATGTAAATACACTAATGAGACCGATTCTTTTCACTTATTCTACTCCCCATCAAAGTAATTGCCTTGGAAAGTTACACACTGCTGGAGATCGTTCTTCCACTCCCCAAAGCAGTGCTGGAACTCAGATACTGGAAGAGTCTTCAGCTGGTCGGTTACAGCCGTTTGAACATTTTATCAAGAAAGTAAATCAGCATGCTTTTGATCTTTGACTTGCTCATTCTTGCTGTTCTTGGCCCTGGCGAGCCGTGTGTCATCCCATGCCCCGGTGCTTGGTTTCAGAGTAGTACTCGAACATTTAAGTCTGGTCACTGACAAAGAATAATTTTTGAGCAGACTTTTCTCATCTCCGATCACAACGTCACTCTAGCGAGTTCCGACTGGCACTGATGGCGTATCACATGTTCACATGTCGCGATCGAACGCCAGAACCACTACTTTAATCTACTCACCTCGTATATGCAACACTAATAAGACTCGTACATCGTAATTTCCCAACGTCTCATTTGCATCTGCGCAATTTCCAACCGACTTATTTTATTTCGGTTCGACGCTAATAATAATCTAATCGGATAACCGGGACGCCGTAATAATTCACCACTTCATGAATAACCTATGACACGTGCATAAGAGGCACTTAATAATTAGCCGAATGCAGAGCTAAGGGGGAATCCTCAGATCGGGAATGACTTCCAGAATTAGATCAACCGATGTTCCATCTCCTTCATTGCAACTTTGACGTTAATGGTATAACTTTAATTGTTAGTAGCAGTTTCGCTTGATCGTCATGCTATGTCTGGACACAAAGAAATTCGTATAACCGTCCTAGAAGAAGCATTTGAGATAATAACGTAATAACTTCGCCTATGTTTAATTTTTGTTTTAAATCCAAATTCCTTTCGCGATTAACTCCAAACAATCGTTATTCGGGACTCCCCCAATAAATTTAAAATAAAACGAGAGAGATCGCAAACCGCAGATAAAACCCGGACGCGTTCGATACGTAAATAAAATAAATCTCACGAAACAGTTGTCTGTATTGTAAGCGACGAATTGCCCGAAATTGTCAAAAAGCAGCAAAGGGTTAAAGCAACAGATATTTACAAGCTAAACTCGGGAATTGAATTAGTAGACCGTATCCCCATCCACAAATTTACGATGAATACAAAGTTATGTCAACTGAATTTCGAAGTTCTGAACAAGTATTCTTCCTTTGTTAATGGCCTTGTAGATGTTAAAATGTTCGTAAACGAGTAATTTCGAGCATTTCGTATTAGGGAGTTTAGGGTTTATTTGGCGAAGCTTTATTCTCTGGTTTTCGAGCGAAGTGGACACTTTTCTAAATATCTTTTACTTGGAAAGAAAATCAGGAAAAAAGCAGATAAAAATGAACGGGAGAAACAGGGAGTAATTTGAAATTATTTATAATTTCAAATATTCCGCACAACACGTTATAATTGCTAATTCCCGCGAAATTTTACAGAATTGGAATAACACGCAAAAACAGTCTATTTACCCTTATTCATCTGCTTTTGTTTCCTGTTTCTCCAGAAAATCAGATATGTTAGGCAAGTAGAAGAATGCTAATTGTGGAAATCTTATCTTATTTTCTCCGCTTTTGTGTTAATTTAGGTTGCGAGGGTTTGTAGTTGCAGAAAAGGAGATTTTATAAACTAAGCAAATGTTAACGCAACTTTTCGATTCGCTTTATTATTGTTTTCACTTTCTCCAATTGCGTTCCCGTTTTCTTCATTACATATTTTCCTTTATTGTACGGCTTAATAATTCTTTAAAATTTTTCAATATTGTCATGTCGTTTCGTGTCTCTTTTCGGTTAGATCTATATAAAATAAATAAAATTGCCATCCTCCTGGGGCAACTTAGTTCCCGAAATTCCTATCTCGATTTTTCAGAAGGTGTGGTAAGGGTAATTTTATTTATTTTGTATATTATTTTAGCCACAGTCTCCTTATTCTTATTTACGGTTAGATTTATGTGAAGATCGGAAGAATAAGGCTAAAGTTGCCCTAAACCGTGATAAATGCTTGGATTTGTGCTAATTGAGGATCCCTGCTGGAGGCCTGGCCGTACCCATCAACAATAAAGCCTGCTCGGCATATAATGTACGAATTTT
Source organism: Chrysina gloriosa (assembly GCA_038088585.1). Classification (NCBI taxonomy): domain Eukaryota; kingdom Metazoa; phylum Arthropoda; class Insecta; order Coleoptera; family Scarabaeidae; genus Chrysina; species Chrysina gloriosa. Next base: position 210,247 of record CM076096.1, on the reverse strand, counting down.
TCCGATATTTTCTACCCTTCTCCCGCGAGGAACCCGCCCCGTTTTTGGTTCGCACGATTTCGCTTGTTACAGGTGTGACAGTGTGTTCACTCGTCACAGTGCGAAGTGTGTGCGCAATAGTTGGTTTAATGGCGGAAAACGAGCTCAATCTCTTCTTTTTTAGTTAGTTTTATTCTAGAGGATACGGATTCCACTCTCATACTCGTCACTTTTTAATCAAGGTTTACATAAAGTTGCTTTTAACGACGGCGACATTCGCAAACTAATTAGTTTCGTCCGCAATTAACACAGTGTAATTCCCCTCGTGGATTATTGGCATATGCAAATTGTGCTTACTTAGTAAGCTTTTGCACACTTACTTGGTAGATGCCCATTAAAGTATATGGAGGGTAAGATTTTCGCTCTTTATTTTTACCTTTACCATCAATAATTATCATAACCACTTTCTCATTATTATTACTACTATTCCTATCATTACACATGCGATTAAAAGAGACAGTAAGTAGATATAATTTAGCAGTGCGAGGTGTCTTCGGGGTACGTCAGTATCTTATTCAAAAGGGAAAAAATCTGCTATAAGTTAAATCAATTAAAAGAAATGTTAACGCCGTTTCGTATCCTGCAGTTTAATCTAAATTGGCACGTACGGTAGTGAACTTGCGGAAAAGGAAAGATGAGCTAGAGTAATAGTATTTCTTTATGGCGGACGTACAAGACTGAATTTATTGATGTTGTAATAGCCTATTTCGTATATCTACAAGATTAGCTCCGTTTTCTCGTTTGACGCTTCCTTCGTGACAATTGGTATATACTACAAATGATAAAAGGATAGAAACATTGTATCTTCACCCGGTTCCGTGCGCACCGTCAGCGCGAAAGAACGTTTTCGGCGAACTGTAACAAAAGAAAATCTTGTTTTCTAGACTTTTCATTTGCATTTCTTCAAGAAGCAATTTTTCGGCGTCTTCTCTAGGGAACTATTTTAGTTGTTCTTGTTATAAGTGTTTGGTTTTTATTAACGAAGTAATTATTCATTTTATTCCTTTCTGCACTTTTACACCCTTTTATTAAAACCGATTTTAAGTACTGTTTGTTTCTCTATGTCGCTTCGTATAGTATGAGCAATTAACGATACGAAAAAGTGTTTCTTGTTAAGCATAAGCCCTATTCTCCCTTTTTCCCTTTGTACTAATCAGTTTCGAGTTTTCTAGGACAGGTAAAAAGAGATAGGGGATCGCGAAAAATAATGCGGCAAAAGCGCTAGATGATGCAAAGGGATAAGCCCACGTCGTTATCTATGCATATGCAGCTTTCGATTCGGACAATAAAATGGATTTCGAAAACATGCATACGCAAAAAGGGCCGTGACGCATTATCAGGTAGTGGTTTATCACTCAATTAAAACAATAATCGAAAAGGGGGATGTTTTCGAAACTTTGTTCCTTCCAACAATGACCACTGGCTGCCTTTGACAACTGAAATACGAAACAATAAGTACACTAAAATGATATCTTTTTGTGTCCAATCGGATATCAATTCTTTGTTCGACGCGAAGTTGTTTGAATAACCACCTTCCCATTATTTTCTATTGTTACTCAGATAGCCGAGTGCTTCCAGCTGTAAGGCGAATTGAATACGAATCGGGCGCGAGGATTTTTATTTAAATTTCTTCACACATGGTGTGGAATTTACCGGTTAAAATACGAGCGGTACCTTTTCTTCAAACTCCGGTATAGTGGGAAAAAGCAAATATAAGAAATAAAAGTTTTATTATAAACAAAAGTTACTCATACATGTGCATTATTAACGACATTAGGGCATTTGTCTTAGTAGGGGACCAGCCTGACCGCTTTCGTAGGTTTTGATACAACTCACGCCTTTTGGGATGCACGTATTGGCATCTTGCTTGTAGCGTTCGGTTGAACAGGTCGTTTTCCGTGAATAAGTTATTCCGTTTTCGCTTTAAAGTCTCCTTTGTTGAGGATATACACGGGAATTCGACTCTGGGAAGCTCATATTATCGTTGTGTGAAATTTCCTCCAATCGTAGTAAATTACGAGCGTGAAACGCATATGCGGCGTTTAAATATTATACGCCCTAATTTCCTCTTTGATAGAACCGTGAAATAATGCATTCCATTAAAGTGCAAAATGATGGACTAATTATTTTGTGATTAATTACGCATTTATCGAAGAATGTGGATAATTAAAGCGGATTCGAAATATTAAAACAATTAAATGTTGTCCACAAATTACAACGAAACGATTATAAAAACAATACCGTCCAATTTCGCATATTTGCTAGTTTCGGTAAATACTGTCCTCTCCTATCACATTATTTAATTAACGCGATCGGAAAACACGTAAATTGTTTTCGATTCCCGAGCAGCAAAAATCGAACAAACGCGAAATAGGATGATGTTTCCATCATTCTGCTGATTTTCCTCCTTAACAAGTCAGCGGAAATTTGCATTAAAGTTCATCGGAAACAGACACAACCGCTTTTGAAATTATTCCTCAAGAATAGTTAGGGGATCATCGTCATCAAATTTTGTTCTAAGTTAACAGAATTATTCATCCGAGACCAAACTCGTCAAAGATGCTTATTAAGATTGCGCATATTCAGTTGGAGAAAATGGTGCTAAAATTTGTTTACACCATCAGCGTAAATTCGGTGGAATTTATAGGGAAAACTTGCAAGAAAATGTATTTGCGCTGTTTGTCCGTACAGAATGAATTTAGCACGAAGTTCGCAACGGAAGGGTTTCCAATTTTGCGAAAAGAGTTTTAATCTCGGCGCTCTGAATCGTTCCGATGGCCGGGGCAACTACTACAGCAACTCACGAGCTATTATTAAATTTACTTGATCATGTTCGGTTGCAAATATGGCGTGTCAACAGTTACCGGATACACTAGTCAGTGGCCTACGGATTTGCTAAAAGTATTAATTAATCACGGGCAAACCTGCAACTGACAATTCACTTGACATACTGTTCTACGGAAACCGCCAGAATTGATTGTGGCGCAATTTGTGTCGGGTTTGTTTTACGATTTTCTACTTTTTTCGCAATAACGCCCGGATACACCGGGTGTTCCTTTTTTTCTTTGTTAAGTGCGATGTTGTAGAACCGAGACGTTAAATTTTATGTATCAAAAGAATGACACCTTCACCCAGATTAAACGCCGCTGGTTTATACGTATGTAGTTGATGTATGTGTGTACGTACGTATTTGATACCCGTTCCAAACCCCCAGTAATTACTGCTGAGGCAACCCATGCAGTTAAACGCGAGTATGCGAACTGAATTCGTAGTGTCCTAAATGTACCTGCAACTAACATAAATAAATGATGTCTAAGGTAACTTCAGGGAAAATTTCACCCAATGATTACCACTGGATATATTCTCCAATTCCTCTACAAGAATATCAATTTTCATTTACTTTAGTCAATTCATTTCGTCATAATATAACGATTTATTAGGAATTGAATATACGCGCTCAATAATTACCGGAAAAGGAATTCTAATTATTTCTTTTTGAAATGAATACTTAAGGAATACCCGACCAGCTTGAGCGTAAGCGTAACCGTAAGCGTAAACGTAAGCGTAAGAGCGTTAAATTTACTTCCAAGTACGACTTCACACGTGCGTAAACTACACACACCAACTTCTTTTTATATGTACGAGGTAGAAGCAACATAAACTCTCGACTTAATAGGGTTTATACAGGTTCATAAGTGTTTCAAACTCCGTTGCCGTTGAGTTTTTCCAATATCGTAAATAGTGTAAATAGTCAGAAAACTCGTCAGATAATTCTGAAATCGTAGATCAGTGCGTTTCCCGAACCACTTGGTCAGTTCGCTTAAACCCCAAAGAAATGGTGGAGGCGCCGGGTAACATTTTGCGCCTTAATTCGTTAAGGTTACAATAGATCGCTTTTTTGTTTTGATAAATATTGACGACGTCATTTCGAGCGTATCCTTCCGGTTGGAATTCACAAGAAACAAATTTCTATTATTCGCGCAGGTAATTTAATACCTGAAGACATAAATTTCTAAAATATTTTATCTCGCCGCGAGAAGGAGTTCTTTAGAAATCAGCGCCGACATTATAGTCTCCTTCGTTAAATGGATCTAACGTACAATATACTATTTTCAAAGTTTCCAGGCCATTCAGAATCCCGGGAGTTTTACAAAAAACACATTTATTCACGGGACGAGGCAGTCATCTTTCCGCAAGAATCGCCATTATTCAATTTAATGATATATGTAAATCTTACGCCGCGTTAACCTTATTAACACAAGAGCGCTCCTTTGTGCTTCCCGTTTATATTTACACCTTCTTTTAAACGCGTAATTGCTCCTATTAACTCTGGAAGTTTTTCAAACATTACGATTTTGCCAATAATAGCCGCTGGTCTAAAATTAACTGTTCCGTAACAAAAAAACTTGGCAAGGCGACGCATTATTCCTGATTTACATTCGGGTCCGAACTATTTGTACATTTTAAATCAAACGAATTCCGACACACCAGCGGGCATTAATAAAATCAACTCACTCGTACTGAAATTTTCTTTCAACTTCGTCATTTTCGCGCAATCCCCGACGGTATTCGCTGTATTGACACAATCTAATTTACAAAAACAAAACCGATACGGCGTTTCCCTCGCTTCCGACTCATTAAATTTCGGCGACTTGGAAAAATAGCACATAATCAAATAATTAATGCAGGAGTTGCGCCGGGGAATCCCCCTTTCTCGGATAGACACGCGAATTTCTGCGTCACACACGCCTGGACGGGAGGTGGAAATAAAAAGAAAGAAAAGAACGTGTTTGTGAACTCATAATAAAATGTCATTATGTAAATTGTATAAGGTCGGATCTTTGGTTTTAGTATTCTACGCATTCGACATCTCCCTATACCTTCGGGACGTCATGTCTGATTCCACAGCTAGCAATGCGTCAGTGTCCCTTTTTTCTTCTTCTTTCGGCTTAGGAATCTCGATATTTTGCGAGAAGATTCCTCTTAGTATTAATGAAATTGAGATTTCGGATGGAAATTTAATGAAAGCGCACCAACTAGGTACTTGTACGCTTGGAAAATTCGTGTTATACGTGTTTGGAAAGTGTTAATGTCAAAATGAACAGCAATATTTAGCTAATATTTATAGAAATGCATATGCCAGGGCTCCCCAAACTTTCTCACTCCGCGTTTTACCCGGTCGCTCTTATCGAGATATGTGTACAATGACATAAATCAGGGGCAGAAATGAAAATAACTTTTGAGATAAACCTAGAAATCTGAAGAACACAAGGACCATCAAATACGAAAATACAAGAAGATATGAAATAAACGGTGAAAACCTTCGACGAAATGTACGTTAAGCTTGCTGAGTGGCACACATTTTCTCAGAACGCGGAATAGGGCCACTCTCATTCGTCAAAGTGGTGCCGTATTTATACTAGTTATACTGCTTATGTAGTCTGCAATGGAGCTATTGCACAGCCTTCTGTGGGATTTGTCTAATAAACGGACCTCAGTGTAGGTCATTCATTGGAGAGTTGTGTAGATGTACTATACTACTCTTTTATTCATACTTAAATCTACAGGTGAATTGTTTTTATTAACTCTCATATTGAACTTTGAATTAAAATGAAAGAAAAACGAAGGGAATCAAAACCACAATGTAATAGATGAATAACGCGAAGCTGAGCAAATTTTTAAAAAATCTACAAACAATGGAATGATGGGTAAATACGTCGAGGAACACAATACCTTTAAAACTGTATTCCCTTTTATTATCTACGAAATGAGCGGTGATGTTTATGTAGATATCGAGGGGGATGAAAAATTCGTCGGAGGTACGTTGTAAAGCTACGAGAACGGGCAGTAATAAAAATATGAGTGTAATGTTTTATAGAAGTTCGTCGTATATAGGAACAACTTTTAGGCGCGATATTTTCCACATAACTTGAAGTAAAACCGTAAAAAGGACGGCGAATATTCCTTTGTTGCGCGCCGGCTTTTCCGACGGAAAGAAGAAAAAGATGAGGGAAACCGGAGAGGAGAAGACGCTCAAATAAATATTGACAATGCAATACCTTTTCATCAACTTTTCCGAAGTCAGTAAGTTGGATATTTTTTCCCTCCTCTGCGACATCTAAAGGTTTTAATAATAAACACATCAGCGCGTGACGAACACATGTTACAAGGAAGCCCAGTTATCTTTTGTTGATAAAAAACCGCTTCCTTCCATAAATAGTCCCCCCTGTATCGATATCATTCCGTATGATTTGTTGCTGCCAACATAATAGAATAATAGTTCGGCCCAACTAGTGACCCGTGAAGTTGTAAAAAAATATCTGCCATCAGAGAGCGTAGATATTTCATCGATTTAACGGTGTAAATTCAATGCAAACAAACAGAGACGTGTTGAGTTGCAATTCCAAAAAAAAATGTTAACATTGAGAGATCTTTCGTGTTTTAAAATAGGGGCGAAAATGCAGGAAGTAGGCGATATTAATTTTATTAATACCTCCGGGAAGGTTTTGCGTCAAATTAAAACTGTCTTGGGGAAAATAAAGATTAATTATTTTCCGACTGAGGAAAGACACCTTCCTCTAGCAACTTCCTCGTTGCTAAAAATAAAGCCAGTTTGGGATTTTCCTTATTTACGACGACTTTTAAGTTTGCAATTATTCCTATCGCTATGATTATTATTTCGAAGTATATCCCGGTGCTCCTATCCAATCGGGCAGGATCTACCTTCAATCTAAAGCCTTGCTAATTATGCGGCGACTTCGCAAGACTACTACGTTTTAAAATTAAAATTAAATATCAAGTCCCACTTTCCAAGCTTCGCTTGCTCGGTTTCTCGTAGGTGTAGAGTTTTATTTGCTTTGTCGACAATAACTATATAACAGGGGTGGGTAATTTCTTCCCTCCATTGAGAGTATGGTGACGTCTTTCCACATTAATCGCTATTTGTCGCATGTTTCTGGTTAATTAATGTAATTTTAAAATAGTAATGACATTTCAGTGGCGCAACTTAGTGGTCCTTTGTAAAAACATAAAAGGCGCCCTTCGTATTATTATTATTATTATTATTATCATCATCATTGGTGATTATTATACAATTTAGACGATTTTCGATGGTAAAAAAGCATTATTTAAGGCGCCTTGCTGGAGAAATGCGCATCATCTCAATTGCGTGACAAGGATTGTATCGGCTTTCTACTTATAAATATTGCAGTGACGTACCGGTTGTCTGTAATTCAGTATGTATGTATATCTTGTCTGTTAAGTTCTTCAAAGTGGTTGGGTATCTCATACATAATCTATTCAGTTACCGGCCCCATTAGAATATTTCTCGTAATTATTTATGTGTCTCCATTTTGGTTGGCAGCTGCTGGTCGTATAATTCTATTTCAAGTTAAATATGAACAGAATGTCACCAAGTTGTAACCAGGTTTAACAAACATCTAGATATACATTACACTAGATATGAATCTTGAACATTTCCAACACCCGAAACTTCGCCCCAAGTTCTTGTTTAAATTCGCTTTTACCAGCGCAAGTTTTTAGACATAATTACGGGTGTCCCTCCCACCCCCTCTTCCCTCATTATCTTCCCATAGTCGCGGGGGAGGGAGGGAGGGAGAAAAAATCGCACAAATTATTATAACGGTTTTCCGCTCGCTAATGCTAATACTCGAAGGAATCGAAGCAGCGAAATTTTCCACGCATGACATGGCCTTTTTTTCTCCTCGAAGTATTGTGCGAGGACATAAAAATCGAATAAGGAAACAGCAGCGAGTGAACTCAACCAAATTTTATCGAATTCAGAGGTAAAATCGTTCATATTTAAAATATATAAAATTCGGAAGTAAAATTCGTCGTTGTTGGATTTCGAGGGAGGACGCTTAAGAATGTGGAAGCGAAGTTAAGGTAATTCGAGTCCGAAAAAATTAATAACAGCCTATAAATTCACTTTACCGTTTTAGGGTTTAAAATATTCGACCATCATTCACCCGACTCCTAACGATGGTGTTACACCGCATATGAGGTGTGTAAATAAAGTAATGAAATTGGTAGCGTAGTGTTCAATTGGGCACCACTGGTGACGCAGGACTTCGAGGAGAGGGGGTAGACGAACATGTGATACGCCATCAGTGCGAGTTGGAATTCGCTAGAGTTGTTTGTCCTTAGCGATTGTTTCAGCGAAGCAGGTTTTGCTTGGGCGTTCTGAGTAACACGAATTGCGAGCAACTCTATGCGACCAGGTCTCGCTTAAGATTTGGACACAACGGAAACTTCTGCAAAACTTCGGAATACCTACGGAGACAAGTGTTTTATCAAGGGTCCACATGTTTCGGTGATTTAAGGCGTTTGCAGAACGAAGAGAGTCGATTGTTTCAATAAGTTCTTGCGCGTTCAGATCATCGGTTTACAGTCAGCGTAGACCGGTGACCAGACTTGGCTGTTCGAGTACTAGCCAGAAATCAATCCCCAGGGCGTGAAAAGGCACACTCCAAGCGCTTCAAGGCCGAAATAAGGCAAGAATGAGGGAGTCAAAGATCAAAAGCATGTTGATTTGCTTTTGAACTGGGCGTTGTATCACGATATTGCGCCTTGTATATAGCAATTTGAGTAAATCGTCTTTTGGCCAGTAAGAACATTGCTGTGGCTCCCCAGCCTCCTTATTAGGCCGACTTGGGCCCTTGTGATTTTCCTCTTCCGAAGGGCAGTTACTTTGATGGGAATAATGTTGAATTGATGTAAATCAGTTTAGAATATTGTATTTGTACCGTGATCTAAATTAACACATTTTTTTCTTTTGACGATGCTTGATTGGGAGAAGAGGGGGAAGAAATTAAAATCAAAGCAATGTCCCAGTATTAATCCAAGGTGAACATTCGCAACCGTTACCGCTTCGATCCTAATATAACGAAATAAAGCATAAAGGGGACGAAGGCGGAAAGCCAGATCGGTAATTAAATGGCTATAAAAAACGAAGTAGTTCGTATGTATTCGAAGAAACGAATGGGAAGCTGGGGAAGACGCAAAATCCGACCAATTCCGACAGCTAGAATCGAATAACAAAGAAATTATTTACTTTTTAAAGTGATTAAGTGAAGTTAGTTTTAAATCGAAATTGCTCGGGCACGTCCTCCATCCATAACGCTTAATTACTAAAATAGGTTTTATACTTTCGGTTAATAGATTTCGAACTAATTCATCCCACTGTCCTCTTTAATTATGCCGATAAAACTTTAAAAAGATTCCTCTCCCACTTTCTAATTGCGCCCATCCATTTAAATTGACTGACATTTGTTGGGAACAAAAGAGAAGATTTTTGGAGAATCTTTCCTGTGTTATTAATGGTCACGATTTCGGTCCGGTTAAAACTTAACACGGAGGGAAAAATCTAACCGGATAAATATGTGCCGAGCACCAAACTTAATTAGCCGCTTGAAACTTTTAGTCATATATAGTCGTTCGCATGGAAGTCTCATTTTTGTTCCCTCCTACTCTACGAAGCTTAGGAGAAAGAGAGAAGTAACGAACATTTTTAATAACTAAATGGCGCAATAAATGCACGTTGCAGTTATCGAGGAAAGGCGAAAATATTTGGTAAATAAAACGTTAATTAAACGTTCTGGTTACTACTATTATGTATCGTGCAAATACGCGTATCTGTTCTGCCCCCGCACCACTTTCTATCCTCCAAAGCTTTACTGCAAACAGCGTTAGCCTTGTTTAGTTAAATATACTAGGATTAAGCTTAATTTGTTATATAGCGAGCTTGCAAGTTTAGATAAAAACGGGATTGTATTGAAAAATCTTGTTGAAATAAATTATTTTATTAACCTAACATTCAAAAGAAAGAAAAAAGGTACTTAAAGATGCTTCGACAAACAAGGTAAATTTTTTTCTTCCCCCTAAATACTCGAGCAATTCGAGCGTGAGCTTCTCGTTTTGTAATGGTCTCAGGACGGTTATGATTGCTCCATTTCCAACAAATGCTACTTAATTTCATGGCGGAGTTGTCAAAGGTTTGTTTCTTGCGTGCTATACCGTTCCAGCTCGAACGTTCTTCATCTTGATGTTAAACCAATTACCTAAATTGGACGGAACTTTTCAAAGAAATCAAAAGGTGGGAGACCGTGGTTAGGTAGTTACTAAAAAAGTAAAAGTGCTATAAGTCAACCTTTGAGTCTGAAACCGGCGATTCTAGCATTTAGCCCAATTACGAAGAACGAAAGATAAATACGAATTGGTGATCGTACTCCTTTTTCTTTTCATCGTTAGTTACGTTGTCCGTTAATGTTGAACGAATTTACTAAATCCCGCGTTCGCGATGTCGCGGGACGTTTTTCCGAGATTTATGCCTTCGGGTAAATCCTGCGTGAATACTAATTTAAAAATATGTCCTCCACTGTATACGAGATTAGGCCCTGTCACCGCTAAGGCGATCCATAAACTGCACTCGGATACGTTTGAATACTTCTAAAACAAATCTCGGATTTTTTCAGGAAGAACAACAATAATCTGTTCGTCTGCGTCCTGTTTATGAATGCAAAAATGTAAATATTGCCGCAGATTTAAAACGCTTTACTTTGTCGCGGACGGGAATTCATCTCCATGTCGTATGTATACCTCCCTCAATTATAAATTTCATGTTTATTCTCAGATAAATTTCAGATATGCATACGATGTATATTTTTGGGTTATAACATGCAGCTTTATAAGCGCCAGGGGCAGAGCACTGCAAGGATTAAACACTTTGGCCTTCCATTTCTGGAAGAAAGTAGGTTTTATCGGGTGGGGGTAACCTGGTTAAGAGGACAAAACAAACCATTGGGCATCAATGCGGTGGGTTAGGAACCACGCCCTTAAGAGAAAAGAAGTCTAAGTGCTAATTACGTAGCAGTATTTGTTGGCGGTAAGCGCAAGGGTGTTGCTTCGCTGAAATTCCTTGCAAAGTGATACTTGGGTACGGCCAAGACTTGATGAGTAACTGTGTGCTGCGAGGTTGGTGCAGAAAAACTTAAAAATGACGGAGAAGTTCGTGATGACCGCCTCATCAGGGTAGAAAATCAACGATGGCAGAAGACCAGGAGCAGCAAGTCGACGAAATGATGCGGGAAAGGAGTAGGTTTACAACTTCAGAAGGTCAAGTTCTTACAATATTGTGTCTACTACCCTAGATTTTGTGCTCGTTAGGCAGCGAAGATGCTGACCAAGAATCGAAAGATTCAGGGTTCCTGAAAAGTGACAAACCTGATGGGGGTTGAGTGGTATGTTGCCTTTAGGCATTGTCTTCGTCCACCACATGTTGTAGCAAAAACGAAGTCACTTCTTCAAGGATTCAGATGGGAAGGGTTTGACCATCCTCTCTGTAGGCCAGATATGTCCCCGATTGATTTACATCTTTTCCCCGCAGTGAAGAAATGGTAGCTTGGACGCGGGGTTTCAATATGAATGAGGAGTTGCAACTCTCCACGAAAATCTTGCTCAACATATACGCAGTAGCTTTTTATAAAGAGGGCATTTTAGGCGAGTACTTCAATCACCATGGAGATTACGTTGAAATGTAGCTGATACATTAGTTAGGCTGCTGTTAATAGAATGTTTCTGATATTTACTCGTTTTCTCGTTCTATGGTCTTCTGGAGGTTAAAAAAATAAATATCTGTGCCATAATAATTCTCTTGGGAATTTTCAAATGAAATTCCTGACGAAGATTTGAAGATCTTAGGGGGACGGTATCGATTGGGTACAAGAACAATGCATAGAGATTTTAACAATACACCATTACAATAAGTCTTCCGAGTATTATGAATAATGATGCTAATATTGTAATGCCTACCTGGAGAATTGGCCCGTCCTTAATGTTAAATTGATGTAACATTAATTAAACAGTAACGCCGGGAGTAAAAAGATACCCTGCTTGCCTGTAGGGGATGCTATTTACGAAATCATTGGCGTCTCCATTCATGCGCTCGCATCCTTCGGAAAGGTCCCACGTAGGTAAGGTCACCCGTCTTCTTTTTAATTACGTTTCGAGCAAGTATTTCGAATTTCAATTTATTTTGGAAAAATATCGAATGGGGAAATTGCTCTGGGTAAGAGGTTCTTTTGATCAGGGAAAGGGTAAATACCCATCAAAGTCGATGCAGGTAGTATCGGCAAACAGCAAGAGGTCGGACCTGTTTAACTCGCACGGAGAAGGGAAAGGGGGGATTTTATTTTAGGCGATAATTTTCCGAAAATCGGATTTCAATCTGGCAATTACATAATTTTTCTACGTTGTGTTGTGTGGGCGCAGATTCCTGAACGGCGCCGTTTTCGTTCTGATTTATACACGTCGGGATTATCAAACGAAAGCGCGCACGGAATAACGAGGTGCAATTAAATTTTAAATTGTCTGATTCGAAGACAACGCACGTTTTGCTCAACGCGAAAAGATTTAACGACCGAAATTACAAAAAAACGCGAAAGCAAGGAATGAGGATTCGTTTAATAAACAATACCTCAAACCCGATCGATCATTTCTATTTCATTTCGAAGTTGGAAAACATCATGAAATTAAAAATCGCTTTGACTGACCGACCGGACAACATCCCGGAATACCGTTTCGTTCCAATTTTAAAAATGTATCTCATCCAGACGCGGCGAGCGCACGAAAGGGCAGTCCGTTAATTATTCATTTAACAGAATAACCGATTTAGCGCGTTTCCACTCGTTTAATTTCGCGGCGCAAGCGGCGAATTGCATTTATTTATTTTTTTAATCTCCCTGGAAGATTGGCAACTAACGTAGATAAGCGCGAACGAGGGATAAACTGTCGCGAAAATTATATTAGGCCGCCAGCGCGAACTAGAAATCTTCGCACAAATTTAGTTTTAATTGAATTTATAATTAGTTTCGGAAAGAGTTAAAAGTTAATTAATAAGACAAAACTATGGGCGAAGCTTCTTTAATTCACATACTATGTTGACCTAGATAGGACAACGTAAGAGTGCCACTTATACCGTCAAACCCCTCGGAGCTGGAATAAACCCCAACACGTTCTTGCACGTATTAAGCCCATCACGCCCCGTTTGGAGAAAATTGGAAAAAGTGGAACATTTTAGAAAACCTTATTAATTAACATCCGAAGGACCAGAAACTTCGATCGTAGAAACGAGACCGGTTCGAAAATGATTTATTTCCCCCGTATAATTGATTTACGCCCGGATCAATCTAAATCTATTTATTACATCTCGAAATAATTTATTTACCTGCCTTCCAAAAATTCATCATTCCCTCTGAAGCGGGTGCGACGATTATTTGAAATTTTAAGCTAATTATCTTCCGAAAACGCTACATTTTTTATGCTAATGCCTTTGTAGCCGGATTAATGCCCGGATTACTTGCACCTGCAACAAACTTTTCCGAGCATATTTACATAAATAATTTACGCGTTGTAAATTCACTCGGAATTTACTACCGACGTATGTTTTGAACGAAATGGCGCAGCACGAATGCAACCGGCGAGTTGTTAAAGCATGCAGTTTAAAAATGGACACACGCCCAATTTGAGGGAAATAAGTTGGGAACTTTATTTTCAACGTTCCCCCTCTGAATGCATGATGACGGGAGTTACTGCGTCTTCGGTATGTGAATACAAAACTAGTTTCGACGAAAAATATAAAGTAACCCTGCTTAAAACGACGTACAACCGAGATTCTCTCACAGAAAGCTGTGCAATGCCCTGCACAGCCAATAATTATCGCGGACGTTACGACTTAATCGAATGCACCGTCGTCAACGGAGTTGGCTAAAACGAGGCGAATACAATACGCAATAAGTTGTACATCACTTGCAACTTGCAACTTAAAGTAAGAACTAGGCTTCTCTCTTCGCTGAAATGCTTGCTATAGCATAAAACTACATCAAACCACGTTCCCCAGGTCGTTATAACAGCTGTGTGGTATCGGAATTCCTGTACACAACTTGTAAAATTCCCGAATTTCCTTAGGGAATTTATGGAAAACTTTTTTGTTTGATTGATTAGTGAGTCAACCGCAGGCTGTTACGTCGACAAGATGCAGTAAACATATTGAATTCTACTGACGTCCGTTTTGCGGTTCAAACTGCAGAACTGAAAACCGTCTCTCATCCAGAAACTTTAATAAAAGTCACATCACAAAGGCAATAATAACTCCATCTAATTGACTTACAACCGTTCCTAATAGCGACTATTTGTCAAATATTCTCCCGTTAGATCCCCAGGACGTCTGCAGCTCAATAAATATGAAATGCGTTGTTTGATCTATTTCGCAAGGTTTTCACTTTAATATTTACGTCGACGAAAGTTAAATGGAAAAAGTAGACCGTCTAGGAGAGTTATTCTGGGTACTCTACAAAGATTGCCCGTTGCTATGACAAGAATGTAATATTAGCTGCTGTTTACAAGGACGTACGTCATGATACGATGTAAAACAAAAATATTCGCTGATGTAGGCTGTTAACACCAGGTTATATTACGACGAATTCGAAGGGGGTAAATAGCGTTATTAATTTGATCTTTTTTATTCAGCGGCGGACGACGCGTAAAGAAAGCCCACGTTATCGTCTTCGTTCAACGATAAAAGGCGATTTGTCAACGTTTCCTTTGTTTTATAATATTTCTCCTGTCCAAATATTATTAATCAAAACGTGTAACTATCATGGCCGGGAGAAAAATCATGTTTCACCGAGGAAATAGCCAAAACAAGTGGCCAACGTCCCTTGGCGATTTGTTACTATCAAAAATATTTTTATAGATATCATCCGTTTCCGAAGAATAGAATTGCACCCCCACACGTAATTTCGCAGAAACATTTAACTGTTCAAAAGTAATAAATTACTCAAATTCGAAGTACTTGTAGTAATTTTAGTTCAAACATCTGATAAATGGTATTCCTGATAGCAACCTGAGGCAACTGAAGCAATTTAAATTACAGGTTTTAAACGTTTGTGTTTACCTTTGGAGGAACTTATGGGCTTGTTCAGTTTTAATGGCAATGATTACGTCGAGTTATTTTGAAGAGAATCAGTTCAAACTTTCTTGCCTTGGCTGCAACCAAGATCTTTGGATCTTTCCCCCACGGAATATGTTTATCCAATTAATTTTCAATCATATTTCGAAAATTACTTACCAACTGCGACTGCGACAGGTATGACTATTAAACTGGTGAAATTCAGCATTTTTGGCGAGGTCCTCCTTTATTCATTCTAAAACAAAATAAAGGACTTCAGTATCATCATATAGTCTGATGGACAAAGAGAGTGAGAGCAAAATATGGAGTTACATCACATCGTCTTTAGTGATGCATCGAGATTTTGTTTCGGAATGTGTGACGACCACCTGAAGGTTAGACGATGATGTGGAGAAAATAGGACAAAGACATGCACTGTGAGAGTTAAGATGTAAGACCCTGTTGCCTATGGCCTTCTTGGTCCTTTGGCCTTCATTCTCCCAAGTGATACATAGTGCAGCCCCATGTTCTCCCATTTCTTGAAATGATGGAGGACCTTTTATACCCCACTTCTCTCACTACGTTGTTTTGGGGGAACCTCGTCAAGTTTTGTTTTGGCCGCTCAGTAATACGTTTAGGAAGTACTGCAGCCTCATGTTCTTCCATTGGGGGCAATGTTCGTCCCCACTTTGCTCACTACATTGAATTGTTTTGGAGGCAACCACGTCAAGTTTTGGGCACCAAAGTCTCCGGATTTTCCCCACAGTAAAACATGTGTGGGACGTTGTGGGTAGAGAGAAATTTACATAAATCCCAAATATGAAATACACATAGCTTGGGATGCAATAAACTAAGGTGACATTGACAGACGTTTAGATTCTTCTTCTTTAAACATGGAAAATAGAGAACTACTAAATAATCATTTATTATTTTTCAATAGTTAAAGGTTTCTGATTTAATCAAGAGATTTTAACACCTCGCAATTTCTGTCAGGTACTACATTGGAATAGAGTGAATCACACAGGATAGTGAAAGGAGGAAAAGAGCAACAATCGTGCGCGCATAACTTTCGTTTAACTTCGTATTCGAGTGTAACTCGAACCGGTATTAAAAGCATTTCGAGTGAATTTATGCCCACAAGGTTCCTATAAATATACATGAATCAATTTGCCCCTGTAATGGAGCCTGAAAATGTATATCAGGGTACATATTAACGCAACACAATATTTATTCTGTTATTTTTCGGTGGTACGTTCATAACGAGGCGTTATTTTGGTATTTTGTGCGTTTCTACATACACTGCTGTCGAAAATAATTAACTAGGATTCGATACCGAAATAAATCTCATTTCTAATGAATACTGAATTATCAAATGTATAATATCGCGAAAGTATTTTTGGGGAGTCATTGTTGCAAATAAAGACGAATACCTTTAAAGATTAAACACAATCGAGCCTGCAGCTTCGTTTATCGAATAATCGACCTGTATTGTTCGGCTTGGTTATTATACATAAATGACATCCACACAGCTTGCCTAATAATACGGAAAACAATGCCGAACAGGAAATATTCGCAAAATCCAGATTTAATTAACGAAATAAATTCAACTTCGCCAATAGGTAGTGCGCGCATGTATGCATAACGAAGTTAGAGCACAATGTGACGGACAGACAGCAAATTAATTCTTTTATGACGTGTAAAATCGACTTTGAAAGCCATTGTATTGCACTATCGATGACATACTAATAACATGAAGTTGAACAGCCCTGGTTTAATTAAAATATACGCGCCGTCGATATAAAATTGGTGCTTATCGAAAGTTTACGCTTAAATGAAATTTTTCCGAGCGACAAGTGCCAGAGATCAAAAGCAACGTATTTGCTATTGATGCATGTATTGCAAAAAGTAATTTTCCAAATACCGGCGATTTATTTAAAAAAATGGAATAAATTGTTAACGCGCATCATACTCTCTCTGTCTCGCCTTCTGTTTCAGACGAAGCAAGCTCTCTTTCAATACTCTCTGTTTTTTAAGTCTTTCACACAAAGCGAAGCTCCGCCCAAATTCAACGCTCCTACACTTACGTTTACGCTTACGCTTACGTTTACGCTTACGGTTATGCTTACGCGCGAGTTGGTTCTTTAAGAAGTATTCCCTTAAAAAGGAAGGAACCCAGCGAGATAATAAAATGTACATCATTTAATTCTAGAGGCTTTTATTCAATATAGGCCTGTTGAAGCTGCCGAAGACGCGGTCTGAGATATAATCTCATTTTGATAAAAACGGAAAACGAAACTATACGTAAATCGATGTTCGCTTTTCTATTTAGTATCGGTGATAAGGACGTGACGTTTGTTTCGCATTTTACGAAATAGTTCTACCTGTTTGTTATACTAAAGCATCTGCCAAATTAAACTGGAACATGTGTTTTATTAAACAAACATAATTAAAGTAGGTTTTGAGATTCCCTTTACATTTTGCTAAATCCGGATTTTAAATATTTCTATTATATTCTTCGGACAATAGGTTTTTATCTGGCTTCTTTTCGGGCATGCGGTAGTAAAATAATATTTTGCCCTTAGGCGTCGCGTGTATATTAATAAAGTGCATCCGGCGGTTTCGTTTATTGCGCTTTCAATTAGATTCGCTGGTGTCCGTTTGCTTCTAAACTGAATAGCGCTCGCAACACTAGGGCATACATATAATAAAGACATTATTCGAACGACGTTGACTGTTTTACGCGGTGGCGGTCAGTTTAATGTTAAAATTTAATTAGTACGAGTCTGGTGCGAATTCGTCGAATACAGAGTCCGGTGATGAAGATGCAATTTTGCTAGTCGAAACGACGACGAGCGTAAACTAGATCACGTCATCCGCAAATTAAAGGCTTCATATTACCCATTTCAACTTAGAAATTTGCCGGGGCGACAGGTAGCGTCGATAAATCCGAATTTGTCTGACGAATTTGGAAATGTCGGATCTGAAACTACGATGTTCGATCGAATTTATTCGAAAACGTGTACGTTTAAGACCATCATTTCTCACATTTCGGAAAAATTTGGAGGCAAAATAGAAGGAGAGACAGTAGGATTAACCAGAAGATGTTCTACAAGACATTGGAAGAAGGGCAGGAACAGAGGAACTGAGGGGTAGGAATGATGGAGGATGAGAATATTGATGATCAACAAGGAGAAAACAGGATACCGACCGTTAAAAGCGGTAACCGCGGTTACCGCAGGCTAAATACCTGGGAGTACTGTTTGACCAAAGGCCTACGTGGAACTCCCATATACAAAAAACACCAATAAAGTGACAGTTTCCCGTGGTAGATGTAGACAAACGTGTGGGAAAAACTGGGGCTTTAGTCCTAAGTACGAGTAGTTGTGTGATGGGCAAAAACGAAAGAAAAAGGAGCTCTCAGGCTATAGTAGAAATTCGAACTATGTAATCATCCATGGTATGAGGTCTGGAAAATTCACAACTAGGGAGGGTCTTAGAAATAAAGAAAGAAATAAACGATTATGCGTTTGCAGATGACGTAGCTATAATAACTGGAAATAAGATCTACAAGACAGTTTAAGGATATGGAATGAAGGAGGAAAAAGGGGCATAGCCTTTATCGAGATGGAATGTCCCCCGACGAAGGATATGGAGAAGCCTATAAAACAGAAGAATAGATGGCAACCTAACAGCACCAATCCAAAGTCTCTATAGTAGAAATTCGAACTATGTAATCATCCATGGTATTAGGCTTGCAAAATTCACAACTAGCGAAGGTCTTAGGCAATGATGATGTTATTAAAGGCTACAGAGGAAGAACGTAGAAACTACCCATTGGGTTGAAATAAACAATTGTGCGTTTGCGTATGACATACAACACAGTTTAAGGATATGGAATGAAGAACGACAAGTAACTGGAATGCTGATAAGACGAAAACAAAAGTAATGGTGTTAGCATTCGAAGAGAAAAATTTAAACTGTCCACGGAACTATTTAAAATGAATTATCCCCGTTGAAAATTTAGTGACGAACCATAATTCCTCAGCATCTCAGACCACACACCGGTTTTACCGTCAATAGAAGCACTGCATAGGGTAGATATATGTATAACTGTCTGCTTCAACCGCAACTTTGAACTACAAGGGTGTTACTCTGTTAATTAAGCTCTCTTTGCCGAATGCGCTTCTGCGAGGAAGCGCACAACGTCTAAAGCGGTGACAACGCCCAGAAGTGAAAATCATCGCGCCTTGGTGTACGTCAATGATCCTCAGAACTGTCGGCTACGATAAATCCACCCTGGCCGGGCCGGTTCGTTGAACAAATAGTATTAAATATGAGCGAGGAAGCGGAACGCTTTCTAAAACGGTGTAGTTTTCATACTATTGCTGCATTCGAAGGTGGTTGATGACAAAGTCAGATTTCATTCATTTTAAGAGTTAAGAGTACGCTGGGTAAAGCCGTAGACAAAGTAAATAATGTTCGTTGTAGCCCTTTGTTCGATTCCAACTTGTCTAGAAAATAATTAATGACCTCACGAGTTCACGGGAAAGTAAAATAGGAATCGACGGCTTGTGTTTTCCTTTTTTAAAAGAATTTGTTCCTTTTCGCCCTTTTCTTGTTCTTAGTAATTAGGGGCGAAGCATCTTGTCCGTGACACGATCGCTTCGATAGTTTCAAATTGGTCTTTGGACAACAATTTTGATATTTTTCCTGGCCAGAATTTTTACGTCTTCAAGTTCTGTTTTTAATTGCTTCGTTTCAAAGGGATTTACGTCAAAATTGACATTTTGATTCTGGCCGCCTTAAATAGCACATAATTCCCGACTTTATCGATTGACTTACTTAAGCGGGAACTTTTCGAGATTTATTTCCACTTTTCTTTTTTTTCTGCAACTACCCTCACTTTTTTAATCCTAATTTTAATCTTCCTTGGTCTTCCTCATTTATATTCCCCAATTTCTCCTCATGTCTCTATCAGAAGCTTTATCCATGTCTATAAAACCTACTACCTTCAAGGCTCTTTCTGATATTTGTCGTCCAGTATGAATATCCGGTCGCTTATTCCTCTTCCTCTTCTAAACCCACTTTGACTTGCTTCCAGCGTTTTTCCCAGTTTGTCCCTGTGGTGTTTTTCTAGTCTTTTAGAGCATATCTTTCCTATCGTATCCTTTGTAGTTTGAGCAAATTTTGATGTGCTTTTTACAGATTAGCGTGATAATCCCTACCTGCCAGTCTGATTGTACTTCCGTCCTGTTCTAGCCTGATTCATGATATGGAGAAGATCCTGTTCTCCCTCCTCATTCATGTTCTTGCACATTTCTGCGGTTATGTGGTCAGGTCCTCGTGCTTTTTCTGTTTTCATTTTATTCATTGCTTCCATGTTCGATGTTCTTTTGTCATTATTCTCACTTCTTCCGTGAGTGCCACTCCGCCTTTGTCCTTTGCATTTCTTAGCGTATTTATGTTTGGTTTTCTCATGCACTTAAGCAACTGATATAGTTCCAAATTTGTGCTTGGGCAAGAATCTTCTAATCTTTTCTTGGTTTCGGAAGCATGTGTTGAAACTGCATCGTCTCCAAGCCCTGGCTAAAGAGATTTCCGGAAACATTTCTTCCGACTGATTCCTAAAAGCTCAAAGTCATCTGATCCAGCATCCTCGACTGATCCGAAACTAAACGTTCGTCTAATTATGACCGCTTTTCCTCCCGTTTTATAGCATTGATCAATAAAATATGAACGAAACATTGCTCGTCGTTGAAACGAATATCGAAAAGTTATATTAAGCCGAAATCCCAAGGAATTAATCTTTCGCTTCTGCAACTGAGTGGATATAATATTCCTTCCCCCTTTTCCGGAAAAGCACTTTTGCGAAACATCGGGATCGAATTAAATAAACTCGAAACTGTAAACACGGAAGGACTCTTTTACGCTAAATTAATTTGGCAAGACTTCGATAAGGCGACGGGTATAAAATTCTAAACCCTCCACACGAGCCTCGGATTAATTCTGGGAGACGCCTGCGAAAGATAAAACTTATCTTCGCCATTCTTAAAATAGGGTTTCTATTATCAATAACCTTCGTTTCGGGGGCATTGTGCATTATAATTCGCCGGCACATCCTCGTAAAATTCGATTTATCAAGTAACAAGGCTCCGCATTGTATTATTGAGAAAATACTTTGTTCATCGAGGTCTTAGATCACGATAAATGAATAAAATTTGCTTCGTGAGTACAAAACTTGTTTGATGAAATAACAGCGATAATAATTATCTAGATAATTATTGCTATTGTTACTTTCATTCGTTTTTATTTTTGTTGAACGATTGCACTTCAATGAGCGGGCGCATGCTCGTGGTGCACTCTTTCCTCAACCATCCGCAGGCGTTTTTCCTGAATTGCTGCTTTCAATTTGTCCAAAAGTATTGACCAATAACAGTTTTGCCTGTTTCAAGATAACCAATTAGTAAAATTTTCGTTGCGGTTTCCCTTCCAAATAGAAAGATTTGATGACCACTCGAACTCTTTATCTATAATTGAAAACCCAAAAAGATACTTGAGTTAAATGCTTGCCAAAACCAGACTACTTAACAGATCGATTTAACGTTTGCAATTAATTGATATGAGAGAGTTGCCAACACAACGACATAAAGTACTTGAAAAAATAGCAACCCTCTAGCAGAGATTCCGGAAACTTGTCAATCTACCCTCGTATAATTATACTGATGTTGAATTTGTCATGATCTGTCCTTCAAAAGTGAATGCCTTGCAATTCTGTAAATTGTTGAATATTTACGATTGGAATCGAGTAGATGAAATAACCTTTCTAATAGCAATATAGACTGTATTTTAATCAGCCGTAAGCGTAGGCAACTAGTTCGTGACTGACACGTAATAGTCCACATAGGTAAATGCATAAATGCAGGCCTGACTAGAAACGTGTAGAGTTACTGTGCAGAAATTACAATTCGCATATCCTCTAATGGAACAAAGGGAGAGCCATTTCTGTTTTGTTGATAATTATAATTGTGTTATTACCGACGTGTCTCGTATGCATAACGGGGCAAGTACGTTTACTCTACATAACAATGATGACGTTTTAAAATTCGTACAAAATTTAACTTTAAGTTATTTACATATCGCGTTCAGCAGTCGCTGTATATCTTTCTTTCACGCGTTCGCTTCCTTTGTGTTATTTTCTTTTCTTTGACTGCGAACCTTTCGGACGGAGGAAGCAGGCAAGCAAGCAGGCAAGCAACTCGAGAGATCTCCGTATTCAAATAACTAATTTATACACACGATCCTGGAGTTGTTTAATTAAAATCCTGGGTTACTATCGGTTAAGTGTTGGTATGTGTTTACGAGAGTGTATACACACAAGATAGAACTACAAGGCAGGACCTACGTTTGTTTGTGGTCTGCTCCATAGATTAGTTTGGAATTAAGTTGATATCAATCTTGTTCAGCTCATTCGCCGAAGTAACACACAACTGGGATTATTTTATTTGATCTATTGGAATGTTACCCGATTGTAACAATTGGAACAACTATGATCGATCACGTCATCGATACCTTCGGGAATTTCATAAAATATCATGTAGGAAAAATTTTATTGAAACAGAAAGTTTTATTTCTTTAACTCTTTTATTTTCTAAAGTGTACGTGATGAAGATCTGCCCTTAAACAGGTGTCAATATTATTAAAATTTGTACATTAAACTTGCTTTCCAGTGCGATAAATCTAAAAAGAAACTATCGATAATTCGCGCTCCATGCTTTTAGGAAAACATTGGGTAACTACATCCCGAACAAAATCACTGCCTTAAATTGGCGTTTAGGTTGCGCGAAGGCTGTGCAATGACCTATTCAGGAAATGGTAAAGCTGCGCAAGCACACCTACTAAGCAAAAGTAGCCTGCCTTACGAAATAACTACACCCCGAACAAAATCACTATCTGAAATTAGGGTTTGGGCCGCGCGAAGGCTGTGCAATGACCTATTCGGGTAATGGTAAAGGTGCGAAAGTACACCTACTAAACAAAAGTAGCTCTGTTTACGAAATAAATACATCTGGAAGAAATCAGTACCTGAAGTTGAATTTTAGGTTGTGCGAAGGCCGTGCGAGGGCTGTGCAATGACCTATCCAGGAAATGATAAGGCTGTGCAAGTCAAATAGAATAATGGTACGAACAAAAATAATACCTCTCGAAATTCTCCTTCAGAATAAGATGATTTTAAGATCTACCCAAGTCGTTTAAAATCTAACAAGGGCGCTATTAGTCGTTTCTTACAACGACTTCTCCAATGTATTCGGACAATCTAAAACAAAAGAAAAGCGTGACACATGCGCTACACAAGGCGATACTAGACATTTTTAGAAACTATTAATATCCACCTTGACGTGATACGCCAGTTGCAAGAAAGATTAAAGTATTACCACCCTGATAAAGTCGAATGGCGTAGCTACCTGTCCGCTTTGTTTAACCCGAATCTCTTATACAAGAGTCGGTACACGCCATGCCATCGCTCCCTTTTACAATAAAAGTAAAACTAAACGATCTGGATTTAGTTCACGTACGATTCGTACGTGATAGTTTCGCCTTTATGTGTTAAAATTAAACCGACACAGAGTTTCGAACGGCGGCGAAGTATACTTCATTTTGTCGTGAATTTTAACATTAAAGAAGCTGCATGAAAACAAAGGAAAACATTCGGAAAGTGCAACAGGAAATGGTATAAATCGAAAACTTAAATGGGAAGCATATTGAATTTAAATTGACGTAGCTCTATAAGGGTGACCACTTACAAAAGCTAAATGACAAGGACGTACTTTGGTAGAAAATTAGATCGTGCAGGAAGCGAGAGATAACTTTGAGGACCGCAATTTGACGCAAAAATAGTGGCGACTACTTCATTAGTACTTTCCACGGTGTTCCTCGAAAAAGCCTTTCTAATTTTTTCGATGGGCATCTTTTAAGCATTTTAGTCCGAAATATAGTCGTCATCATTGGAGACTGGCAGATTTAGGTCTCCACCAATTTCTACTGTACACAACAGCAAGAGCATTGTTGTGGTGGGCATCTGGTCGTAGTCGTTTTCCGACCCTCAACCTAAATCTACAAGTCACTAGTTGTTACTATTACCATTGTTCAAACATATATTATAGTTGTTGTCATTATTATACTAATATTTGGGGTGTAAAACTGAGAAACTTTTTGATCAGATCGTTCATAAAAAATTCCCACCTCCAAAACCAAATGAAGGGCAGTCTTGATCATTTTCATCCTCGCCATTAGATGTTAGTAAGAGACCACGGTATTAGCTTTTCTTGGTATAAGCAGCTGAGTTGAATATGTTCAAATTTGAGCTATTATCCATGCAAAATCAAAATCTTGAAGGGAGCTGCTTTCGGATTAAACTGGCGCAATGAAAATTTCCGAAAAATTCTTATGACTTTCCACCTAGGAACCTTACGGCAAGCCGTTATAATTGTTCCGTCCTTGTTGATTTTTAGTAATATATCGTTAGTTAGGGAGATACCAAGACATCGGTTTTTATTAGTATAAACTCCTGAACTTCATATGTTTTGATTTGAATTTTTTGACTTTTGAAATTTCTGACTTCTTGCTTACGAATCAGTAGGCTCAGCCAATCAGTCAAGAGAGAGATAAAGAGAAAGAGAGACTGGACTTCAAACGTGCGGATTTAAATTGAAATTATTTTAAACTAGGACAAATCCTCGAAATTCGTGGTAGTTTCCATCCTCGTCGTCTCTCACGATATACCATTAGTTCGAGAAAGATCACGCTATCAGCTTTTATTATTATAGAAATACCCGATATATTGCGCTGAAATTGCGACAACATAGTCGATTGCGATGTTGCGGCTGCGTTGAGAGATGAAAATATCCTAAATCCAAGTCCTCTATTAAAAATGCCTTAAATCAAACCACAAGCTGAAAAATCTATAAATACGTGATAAAATTTATTTTCAAAATTGATTTGAATTCGGATCTGATCCACCCCTAAATTCGACCGTCGTTTGCCTCAAAGTTAAAAAGATCGAATCACTAGGGGTGGTATTTCCCGAGACTGAACCGCACCCTTCGGCTAATTGCTCCACAATGACACCACCTCGATTCCCCCAATTAATGAAATCGAGCCATTTTCGTTGCGTTCCTAAAAAGCAAACATTCTCATTCCCTAAAGTCCATTATGTCTACATTTAACGCCTCGAGATTAAGGAAATCGAACAACCACCCTTAGGGATTCCCCGACAATGAACCGCACCCTTCGCTATTTTCCTTCGCTTTCCAGTCTAGTTATTAACAAATCGTTCAATTGTACCTCTCTTCGTCGCTTGCAGCAATGGATCGTGAGTGCGAGAGAGCACAAGCTATCAGCTTTTATTAGTATACATTGTTTTTATCATTACTATCGAACCTGTTTTATTTATTATTATAATAATCAGCGAATTTTTCATAGGATATCGTAAACATTCTTATTCTTTCCCCAAGTAACAATTCCACCCCTTGTAAACATGTGTATGTAAGTATTGCGATCATTAACATATACATAGTTAGGAACTATTATCCGCTGTGTTCGACCCAACAGATTAGATTTTCCATATTTTCAAGCTGTCAATAAAACACAACCCCCTTAGCGTTGAAAATTTGTTCTAGGCCTCCCGTGTTCTCATTTGTATCTAATTGACCTGACAGCGAATGTAAATTACTGAAACTCTGTCAAGTCAGTGCCGGTATTGATTTGCAAAAATCTTCACGCCGATCCGGCGAGAAAGAGATCGCCGAAGCGGGAGAAGGTCGAATAAAAAAGGTCTAAAGGCATTAAAAGTGTACGGATAATTAGAAACGTCACGGTTTTTCTTTTGGGGGAGGAGGGGAGGGGGGCTAATTGGCGAATTATTATCAAGGCGAGGGGACGTTTTCTGGAACTAACTACGTTATTATTTGTACTAAATATCAAACTATGTGGGAGCAGTCGGAGGTGAAAAATCGCTTGGGATCAACAGAATTTCGATGTAAAAATATCGAATTGCAAAAATGCAGAACAAAAACAACGTCTAGGGATACAATGAGGATAATTAGAAGGTTGTACGATTTTTTCCGAAAGGATAATTCGAAAGCGGACTGCCCAAGCACAATTATACCCTTCCTTTACATATTATGGGGTGAGTTATTTCCGGCGTATTACTCATTTATTATAATTAAATATACGCAACGGTAATTCGTATGGGATTTAATGTATGTATATGGTTTCCTATTATATGCCGCTCTGTTGAGATAATACACAGATTATTCTCGGGGTGCGTTATTGTGCCGGATTGATGTAAATATAAACCGTTCACGTTTGAATACCGGACGATTCGAAACCTGCCATTCTTCAGGAGCAATACCACATCTTTTATTAGTAGGGCTTCGTTGATGGAATTTCCTAGTTCTTCACCCTCCAATTTGATAAATTTAATTAATTTTTCTTGTCGAAGTTAGAGCACGGAAGTGATCAAAATCGAAACAAATCGCAATTACACGAGATGATCCAGGTACTTTACCAAAATGGGCATAGAAAATTAATTGGAAAAGTGGGATAATTTCCCGAAAAGACTGATCTTGCACTTTAATTGAGGGCCCAGAAAACGTATCATAAATACAGGGTGTTTAATTTCCTACGTATCTTAGTACATTTTACTCCATATTATATCACCCGAAAGCTCGCAGAGAAGGAAGCTTATTTATCGAAGAGGTACATATTCAGAGGCGAATTTTTGTTAATCCTCATTCTATTAAATTTTCATTACGGCCGAACTCGTAATAGAAAATTAACGAAGCGGTGAGTGAGACTTTTTTCCTTCTTGTCCCCGCCCTTAACAATTTGTTTGAAAGACACTTCCTCTTCCGGTGAGCGGTAGAAAGGAAGGCGATGAAGACAGTGCTGGATGATGTATTCAAAATTTGGAAATCCAACCACCTAACCGTTCCTAATTAAACCGCAGGAAGTACCTCTTCAACCTGCGGCATAAAGACGAGTCCGCGCCGTTAAAAGGGAAAGATGCCGGAAGTTCCGGCGCTAATGAATTAAATAAAAATTGATGAAATGGAAGCCGTCGGAATCGCGGAATCATGAACATCGTAATGTAGGACAATTTAAATGGTAATTATGCAGAACGGATTGCTCCGAAAGAAAATAGCCTTGCGGAACAGTCGAAAACTAGAGGATTCGTCATTCCAACCGTATTCGTTGCGATTTCCATTTTTACGAATCCAATGTATATCCTCGTAGGTTCTCACGGTCGGTGTCAATTGGAGCAATTTCGTTTGGATATTGTCCTGTCTCATTATTTCATATCAATGTTTTGTTTTTGTTGGAATGGAAAGGATAAACGGAAAACTCACAAACGTGACCGATACGGAAGTTCGTTGATACGGTCCGGTGATAAAGATGGACATCCAAGCCGTGCTAGCCCAATGGAAACGGCAACTCCAATCATAGAACTGGATCACATCTGAGTATCTGGCGTCAGGGAGATACTGTCAACTTTCCAGAGTGGAATTTCCGTGTATATCCTCGATAACGAGACTTAAAAGCGAAAACGGAATAACCTAGTGACGGAGACCGATCTGTTCAATTCAACGCTAGGAGCAGAATGGTTAACACGTCAAAAGTTGAAGCGAGAAGTCACAAGTAACAAACCGGAACTGTGACAAATGAGCGTAACATGTCCATACTTCTTCAAACTACGACTCCTCAGCTGCCAAGATACGTCCTTTTTCGAAAGTCATATTTCAGGATAATCGAAAGCTTTTTCTGACGTGTGAACACATAGAAAGAACCCGGAAGAAGTTTCTAGCAATCGATCGTAATATGCAAGTTTTGATAAACCACATCGTCATCCTCAGTGGTAATGCAGGGTGGAAATGAAGGAATAAACGCAACTTTTAACCTCTTAGTTGCCGAAATACGTACTTTTTCCAAACTCATATTCTTGTATTTTCTTTTTTACTTCTTATATTGATTGCAATCGAAATCTGCTCGGATATGTTTCTCATATCTTGAATGGGAGTAGTATTCCATCCAGTTGCTTCATGTATTGTTTATTGTCATCACGGATGCTTTAAGCCGATTTGTATTCAAATTTTGCTCTGTGCCATTGCACATTCGCTTGCATTATACGTACAAGAAATAAAATAATAGATTCCATAAGCTATATATCGGCGCGCTCCTCGTCTCCTCGAAAGGAGAAAATAGAAGCGGTCCCGCTTCTTTAAAAGGAAATAACTTCAAAGCATCTATGGAAATGTATATACTTATCCGTAAGGCTGGTAATATTTTGTCGTTTCGAGTCTGCTACGTGTTTTTGATAGAAATTCAATAGTACAATACCTATCGCTGTTTCTAACTCAAAGACAATAAAGCCCTGATCTCTTATTTGGTCAGATCGTTCAATTTCCCTTTGTATTTCAAACGCCGAATCATACGGCGACTGTCGCGGAATGCTTTGTGATGAAATTACGCATTAATACGCTTAGCGCCTCTTACAAAAAGCTCTCTCAATGAAGCAAAGCACTTCGGGCGAAACTAACTCCCGTTTTTGCTTTGAGAGAAAATTCCAAGATTAGAGATAATTCCCACACTAATTGAAATTAATTACGTAAAATTCTAGGTTTGTAGTCGCGCGGACCTTGATGTCACCCTAAGCATGCAGTTTCGGTCATAAAATCTCATTACGGTTGCCTTTGTTTGGAGAAATTTTAGTTGAATAAACCCCGTACTAATTGAGTTTCCTATTAAAAGATTACATATGTGTCTAATGGAAATGAAATGATTTGAAGCTTAATTTCAGGACAAGCAATCCGATTTGTACGTTCAGCCACCGCAACTTTATCAAATCTTTCATAAACCTGTATCAAAGAGCACAGTTGACGTACATCCCTGGCTTTTCGAGAGATTGAAGGAAATTTTTCCCTTGGGCGAAGCCCCAGTAATGTTATCAGTGCACTTGAGGCTAAT
This sequence comes from Chrysina gloriosa, assembly GCA_038088585.1. Classification (NCBI taxonomy): domain Eukaryota; kingdom Metazoa; phylum Arthropoda; class Insecta; order Coleoptera; family Scarabaeidae; genus Chrysina; species Chrysina gloriosa. The sequence continues at coordinate 181,221 of CM076096.1, read as the reverse complement.
TCCTAGAGGTGACCTGAAATTCGTACCGAGTAGAGAGCGCTGGAATCTTCTGATTAAATTTTGCAGAAACCTTTAACCATTGAAAAGTAATGAAATTTGAAAAATAATCGGAAGTAGCTGATCGATCAAGTGCATCCAAAGCAATTTCGTGTCGCACAGCTTACCAAAGGTGCAGTAGTTTAGGTAAATTCCTCCCACCTATAATGTCCGCAAAGACCTTCGTAGCCAAAGCAAAACCTGACGTGGTTCCTCTCAGAACAACGTAGTGAGAAAAATGGGGACTAGAATTTCCTCGTTGAAACAGAATGTCCTCCATCATTTGAAGGAATGGGGCTGCACTACTTCCTAAATGTATCGCTTGGGAAAATGAAGGCCAAAGGACCACGAACCCCATAGGCAACGGGGTCTTACATCTTAACTCTCACAGTGCATGTCTTTGTCCTCTTTCCTCCAGGTCATAGTCCAACCTTCAGGTGGTCGTCAGTCGTTCTCAAACAAAATCTTGATTCATCACTAAAACGACGTGATGTAACTCCATATTTTGCTCTCAGTCTCTTTTGCGCACCAACTTATATGATGATAATGAGGTCTTTTATTTTGTTTCAGAATGAATAAAGGAGGAGGAACTTCTTCGACATAAATCGTCAAAGACCTCGCCAAAAAATGTTGAATTTCACCGGAAAAATCACCAAGCTTTACGTAAGCTTAATGGTCGTAGCTGCCGCAGTCGCAGTTGGTAAGTAATTTTCGACATCTAAATTAATTGAATAGAAAACTAGAACGTTCCATAACTGAGAATATCTAAGAAAGGAACATCAGTTATAGGTCGTTATTAATGTAGATGTTCTACGTTTTTGTTCATTTGTAATTTTGTCTCTCTCAAGCATCTCGTTGGAACTACTTTCCTATTTGAAAATTAATTGGTGATTTTGTACGCTTCGATATAATCGGGAAAGAATTGTATCACACAAACAGTAATACCTTTCCAGTTTATCTATAATCCCCCTCCTCTAATTGATTTGACTTGTAACTAATCTCAAAGCGGAAATGAAAAAAAACGGCTCGTGAAAATCAAATGAGTAAAAATCACACTTCCTAAGGAAAGAACTCCATTATTCTGATGCCGTATCCATACCCCTATTTTATGCCATTTAAAATAGAACTCATCGTCTGAAAATGAGTGCTCTCGTCGTCGAGCTCTCATAGCACGACTTACAGGAGGATATCAGTATGCTACTTCAATTTCGACAAAAATACACCACTCCCGCACCCTATAGTCGACTCCTCGGTGATTTTGCAATATAAATTTCAGCCGGAAAACAGCGGGTTTTTAGAAACTATTCCGTGACGAGCAGCCTCTTTTTACGTCCGCGTTTGAAAGCCCGAGGACAAAATCGTCAAACGTATTCCTGCTTTAAGGACCTTCTCTTTTTCGACGGAAGGCGCCCTGGTTGGAAATCGTGAAAAAATTATATTAAACCCCGAAGCAGGGTCATAAATAATGTAAATTAATAGAGAAACGATTAGTAAACGACGAAATTTCACATAATTATCCGGCGATTACTGAGGTTACGTAGGAAGTGGAGTTTGTGATTTCGGAAAGGGTTGGGCAAATAATTTACACGATCAATTACGCTTTCACGGCCTTCTTATGAGGGTGGAAGGGGTAGGGGGAAGAAAACTTATAAACTTTAAGCATCACTCGAGTGAAATGTGAATATTTTAATGCTGTTTTAATTTACTTCACTTGCTCGATGCCATCCTTAAATAATTATATATCCTGGGCTCGGTCGAAAGGAGGGGATACATATTTAGTAATTTCTTTATTCTACACAGTGATTCAGAATGATTGACGGTCACGCTGTATTGTTGTTTTATTATCGAAACTACTTTTTGATAGTTCAATTACGATTCGTTTCGATGATCAACGCTCTCATCATAGGCGTGCAGATAAAATTCTTTTCGAATATATTATATTTTGGTAGGTTTACTAACTGAAAATGTTAAATCAGCATTAACTCTCAACTTTTAGGTTACGATGGTTTTGACTACCGATTACTTGAAGTTCAGCTTGATTCTATATTTGGGCAAATAAAGTAATGATCTTCTTTACTTTTTTCCACTTTTCCATTCTCTCTTGCTTCGAACACTTTTTTCACTAGTTTGTCTTGGCCCATCCATCTTAGCTGTTCCTTCTACTGATATTATACGTAGTTCCTCTCTAAAGCCTCAATTTCTTGCCTTATCACTTCTTGTTTCTCCTTGAATCTTCCTAAAAATCTCATCTCGGCTGCTATTAGTTTGCTTCTTTGTCTTTTCATCGTCGTGATGGATTCTAAACTTCCATGCACCTGTACAAGTGATTGATGTTCCATGTCAAAAGAGTGTTTAGTTTATCAAGCCTTCTTGGGTCAATACCGGATTATATCAGACAATTTGCATCTGCAAGTGTTTGATGAAATTTTTCTGGTTTAATGGTTTCTTCCGAAATTTCTGTAGTCTCTCCTTAAATTTTGCTTTAAATTCGTTTTGGAACAGTGTTATTATTATTCTTGTTGTTGTTATTTCTTTGTTTTATTACAGAATCGTAAATTCAAATGGTGAATTTTAAAGAGAGATAGACGCTTTCCGGAAAATATCATAATATTGAATATTTCGCCAGCCTACCAGTACGTTTGTAGTTTCCTTTTGGGTTCGAAAACCTGCGGGAATGGAATGAAAGCCAGAAAACCGCAGCAGCGTTAGTGTATTTAAGCTGAATCCATGCTCGCGCTCCGTTTTGTTAACATATTTACTATTAGGTCAAATGAATTAACAAGGTGGCATAAGCAATTAGCTTCGTCTTTAATTTACACTTCTAAATAATAATAACGAAGGAGGAGGGGATGGTGAAAGCATAGTTCATTTCCCTTTCTATAAATGATAAATATTTACTCGGAATTTAAAAATACTTCGCTACTTTATGGATTTAGGGATGTGTAAACGTTTTGAAACAGGTTTTCAATAATAATTTTAAAAACTACGTGAATTATAAGGCACCATTTGTTAAAAGGGCGCGACTTGGCTGAATGTTCCCTCGTAGATGTGCGGCGGGGTGGGGTCGTAACATCAGCAGTTTGCCAGATGACATCGTTGTCCAAGAAGATGACCCCAATTGATTCGAAACCAAGATGCTGTCCAATAGTCCAATAACCCAAGACCTTGATGCCTTCAAGCCTTCCTCTATCGGTGAGGATGGAAATCGATAATGTGTAACGACAGAAATCGATATACGTGCGAAAAATAAGAAGAAGAAAAAAAGAAACGTAACAAGATCAGATACATTTTGGACAGACCTCGTATTGATAATTCCATAATCGATTTCCTCGTTTCCAATTTGTTTGCGATAAGCTAGGCTCCTCCCAGATACACCTTTACGAACTATTTCTCCTATATCGAAGATGGAAAGTGTGATAGGCGAAGCACACTCGATAATAATTACTTATGCTGATATCAACAAGCACTTGGTACGTATTTTATTTCAATCGGGGCCGGAAATCATTAAAATTTAGCCCGCTTTATGAGGGCGTAACGTTAACTGATATGAACTCATAAAGCGTTTTATTCGTACGATACAATATAAACCGATAAACGCGAGAACGATTTTGAAAAGTGGCCGAGCAACGCGTTTCGAAAATATGAGTTCGGACCTCGAGGAGGCGACGAAGCCGACCGAGGGCCTCCAAACTTTTAATTGTCGGCTTCGTTGTTCAGAAGATTTAGAGATTTGGGATACTTTGCTCGTTGCCTCAATCTCTTGAATTCTATTTCGTTTATGAATATTTTTAATTAAAAGCTGCAATTTAGTTTTAATGGCTGTATTCGCAGAAGGGAAAGAAACACAATAGCTAAGGGAGGAAGTACAGTTGTTATTATAATGGACCCAAATGAAGAACCGCAATTTTTGCCCGTATATGTAACCGGCGCCTCCGCCATTTTTCAATCTTCAATTTGGAACTGCACAGCGGGATCTGTTTTTAAAGATAATTGCAAGATCAAAGTGTAATATTAAATTTTTAAATTTCGAGCTGAAAAGTCAGAACTCCTGTGTGGAATAGTATGGCATAGTCTGATTGTTGCCTAGCCAACGCATAAATGTGAAATTCCACTGTACATGTTTTCATTTAGAGAGTTACTCTTTCGATTCATAACATTAATTGAAGCAAATTAAGCGCGATGTAGAGCACGTATTGTCTCTCGCTAGATACTATAGAGAATCTATAATAAGGCTGCATCGTCAAATTTTATCGAACTAGCTCTTCAGTAAATCCGCCTAAATTGCAGACGATGTAATTTCACCAGCTGGCTACGAACTTAATTAAATAAACTTAACTAGATTAGATTCGGTAAAGTAATTAAACTAACAATTGTAAGCTATTTGTTTATCTCTCAAAGGTATAGCTTACATGTCAATTGCGCAAAGCTACAATAGTCTCTTGGGAGCCTCGGAGAATATTTTCATTTCGTTTCGTTCCGTTGCAGATATCGAAGTTACAATAATTACAGATTTTTTGATCGCCCTCAAAATTTCACTCCTCGTAAATAATTTTAGTCTAATATTTATGCAGTGATGGTCCGAAGTTGCCCCGCTCACGATATGGCACGGCAGAACAGAATGCCTCCATGTTTTACATCTGCGTGTTCTGCGGAAGCCTTTTGATCTGATATATGAAAATTAGTTGTGCAAGGACACGATACATATACGTAGAAAGGGTTTCGTCGAATGGATATAATGAGAAAAGGAAATGTTTGCACTCCTGATATACGAGTATACAGTCCTGCATAACTCGGCGAAAGGACCTACACGTCGACGACCGGAAGCGGTCCGTGGAAAATTTGTTTCACGTGACGTATTCCTTCCCCGATAAATACGAAGGCCCCGGCGTGAAAGTTCGTAAACACGGGTTATGAATTTATAATGCCCAAATATAGACACGGAACGATGAGTATTGGTAAGCATCGAACTGAGAAGAAGATTGAATTTTTCGACTGTAATAATACGTCAGATTTACTTTTACTCCAATTCAATTGCATCCTGAAACGATGTATACGATTCAATAGTTTAGAGAGAAAAAAGAGTTCTTTACGTCGCTTCAGTTACCAATCATTGTTCTTCTTGTCATCGATAAATTCGGGGCGTCACATTTATTTAATCGCAAATTTAACTGCGATATTTAGTGTTTTAGCCAGCCAAGGCGCGGAAGAAACAAATGAAATTGTCTCTATTTCCTTGGACACTCGCCCCTAGGAAACTGCAATCAACAGCAAATACATACCTACTGCATATTGTTCCTATATTTTAATAGCACGTCTATTTTCGAATAAAACGAGCAAAGCAACAATGCGGCGTGTCAAAGCGGACTTTGAAATTTGCGTCGCACTGAGAAAGGTGCTATACTGGTGCAATACTGATGATTGTGGCATCGATTACAGTATATTAGCTAACCACTATCATATAAAGGAATATCGTATCACCTCTATCATAAGAATAGAAGCCCGTGATGCCGATGTCTGATTTACTTATATCAATATCGTTACATGTCGATGCGGAGTGAAATGTTTCCACGTCAAAATTGACGAATATACCGGTAGAAAGTTTGTAAAAGAATGATATACACTTCTACTTACAAAAATCCCGTGTTTCAAGCGCACGACTATAAACAATTAACAACAAAGTAAAGAGGAGTTGAGAGGTCTGAAAACACAGCGACTTAAAATATTTAAAAAGTTTAAAGACATCCAAATCTGATTCTTATAAGGATGTAACATCCAGACTCGATAGCTCTCATCATGAAATAATAAAAAACAAACTAATAATAATTGAATAAAAATTTTATCTCGATACCCGACTAAGTTCCATGGTGATAGAAATACGAACGTACCATAGTTTCATCACCGGCGTTCCAAACGAAAGTTTTATCGAACAGGAACCATTTTTCAGCGGATAATAATGGTAAAGCGTAACCGCGCGGTTAGCTATTCAGGACGTACTTTTCCTAAGCCAAACACAGCGGATAAATGAGAACAAAAACGAGGGTGAAAGCTATGGAAATGTAAAAAATGCATTTATAGTTTAACACGCGAGGTAATTCTGCGCATTCTAAGTGATTGTTTGCGGCTAGTGGTGACCGGCTGTATGCAAATTTGATTTCACTTTCTTTACATTATTAACGAGTTTCTACCTAGTTTCTAAATGGGAAATATGCTGAATGATATCGGAAACAAAGTAACCACCACCACAAACATTTCAAATTGTCTTGTCTGATTAATTTCTTTCCGAACATGTTTCGCTAGGAAACAATTGTTTTCTTTCACAAAAATATTATTATGTTTTTAGAAACGTTTCTATTTTATTTGAATAATATCCACAGGTATTATTTTCATGCGAGATATCTGTAGGTGTGCTACACGGTCGTTTTTCAATCTTTCGATGAGATTTCTCCGATGTGTATAGGCCCGCGCGGCCATCAATAATGTCAACTCGACAGTCACCCACTTTCCTTTACTTTTCTTTCTCGGCGAAAAAAAGGGAAAACATCCTCAAAAACAGATTTATATATATGGGTATGGAATACCCTATATATTTCAAAAGATAAATATCCGTTCGATTCCTTTTTGTGGCTTTTCAAGCGGGATGACATGGCAATTAGATATGGCCCCCGTAGAGGAATGAAATGGATTAACGCACTCAAAACGACATGTGGTCGAACCTTATCTTCTAATTAAAAGACGTAAATCAAACTAATTTTAAGACGCGGACACAAGAAAATCGATGTATTCGTGTGGGGACGTTCCATTCCGTAACTAAACAGAAATTCAAATTAAGTCAAATACGTTTACTACACCAATCTCGACAGCTAAGTTGTCATCCTCAACTGAGCCTCCTTGTTTTCGAGTTTCAGTCACTGGCTATAAAAATTTGGTAAACACGTACTTGAAGTGCGGTATCGTTGAGTATCCTTTGGAACTTTTCGCGAATCAAAGCGTTTAAGTTCTTTTGGGTCGGATCGCGTCCAATCCCACCCCAATCGAAGCGCCTCGACGAGCTGATTCCAACGGTGTGTGATTCATTAGGATTATTCGAAACGGTGGGCGAGAAAACGCACAGTACCGTAAAAAAGTCTTCCTTGTTATGGGACCTAGGAGGTTCATTCTTATGTCAATGGACGCGTCGCGACAAGCCGAACTCATTGGAGTGGGATTCTTTTAGATTAACCCAACGGTTGCTGAGAAAGTCGCAAAAAACGCAAAAAGAAGGGAGGTAAAAAATTCGTTCCTACAGCATTTGAGATTACACTTGGTGGGAGAGTAGACTATTGTAGGCAAATTGATGCGTTGTCAGCCAAAGTACAACTGACGAATTAGTCGCCATTAACTTAGAGGTAGTGATGGATAAACTATCAGTCACGCTGCTGGTGCCCTAAATTACTGTATTTAGGCGTTATCTGGGGTTTTAAATAATGAGAGGTCTTCTAATGTTAACTGGTATTTTTTCTGAAATTTGAAGAAAATTGACATGTCCAAAAGTGAGTTGTGTGATACGTCAAAATTGAAGCTTATACTGAGCAGATGAAAAAAGAAAAACAGTTTGGGATCCAAATTCTTATTACTTCCAAAGTTACGGGCGAAGAAACATAAAACTGTTAATAATTCTTGATGTAATCCTCGTTTTAGACTAAATTCATTACCGACGCGTTCTTCCTTATGACTTTTATTGACTCAGGATGACCCCCTAGTTGTTGAAATACGTATTTGTAGGCATCCAATACGGTGTGGTCAATGTAATATTGATTTTCTTTTGGGGAAATTTGTATTTATTCGCTATAGCCAGTCATTACATCGATCTGCAGCTCAAAATTCTTCCGTATAGCCTCGTAAATATGCAAAACTGGAATTTAGATGGGAATCTTCCAATTTTGAATGGTTCCCTAGAACTTCGCCTTTTATGGTGGAAAGTATGGAACTCGTATGCACATGTGTATTAAATTGAAGCTGCTAACGAATAAATTTCAGGAGTTATATTCTCATTGGTTTTAAACTTCCAGGTGAAGAAATTCTGAGGTTCAATTTCGTTTGTAACGGTCTCGCAGGAAAAAAAAATTATTTACAAATCTAATTCTGTTTGACATTCAGTATTTTTTGTTACACATCCGTATTTGCTGGCGTTGATGGAAACTTATTTTAATCTGTTCCGCGCCGGTGATTTATATTTCGAGTTTTTTTACGATTTATTGACTCACTACTCATGTTAAATTCATTTTGTGAAACAATAGCGTTAAATTAACGGAAAATACACCGTCGAGGCTGAGCGAAAATAAAGTTAGCATAAACAAATAAAAAGAGATAATGTTTAAATAAAATACACAACAGCAGCAGGGCGGGCGGAGCGGGCGGGGCGGATGCCATCAACACAAAAGAATTGAAGTGTTATTCACAATTTTCGTCCTGAAAAATAGTGCAATCGTCAATTTGGTTTCATTTACGTTAACCCTTGGATTTTTCTAGTAATAGGAAGTTGTTACACAATATATGCGTACCTTCCGGTTAATCAGTCGCCCGTAATGTTACGTATGATTCAATTCCGCGGATAAATATGTTTGTGTTTCGAAACAAATCGCAAAGGGATTAATTTAAATATTTAACGACATAAATATTGATTTTCCAACTTGGGGTTAAATTTTCTCCAAGGAGTATAATGCCCTTGTCGTTCCACTTTTCTTCACGCAGAAAATTTGATTTAAATTTCCCTCGTTCGTTCCCCTCAATTTCGATGATTCTTTTCGTTTTTATTAGCGAAGCCTATGAACGAGATAATTATAAGTAAATAAATAAGCATAACCCGAAACCTCCATTCCGGAAGTTATGATTCAAAGATTGTATTCATACGAAAGCATTATGCTTGAGTAAACGAAATACAAATGTAAAGTCAAACTTTGGAAATTTATCGTCTCTTTGTTTCGTCTTTCCTCCCAATTGCTTCGCGTTTGTGTGGAGTTCTTTATCATATTTTCCCTTCTCGAGTTAAGTTAATGGTCGACTTGGAATGAGTTTTTAATAAGTGGAACGCGGGCAAATAATTTTAAGCGGCAATAAAAGGGAGAGAAATACGAAAGAATGAAGAGATCGGTTTTGTTACATTTTAATCAATATACACCGAGTGCCAAATGTATCGGACAAATGCGAGTTTTAAGCAAAATGATTGATGATCTCCACGTATTTCTTCCTCGTGCTTTTTGATGATAACAAGGCGGTTGTCGAAAGGGGTAGTTGGCGTTACCCCAATTGATGTTTCAATTTGTTTCAAACCGCGAGCTATTTATTGTCGAAGACATATGACCAATGAGTACTCGGAAATGTATCTTCACCCCTAGATGTTCTCCTTTAAAGTACGCAAGAGCAAATTTTTAACCTTGATATTTAACTTGTTACGGTTTATTTCCAATTGTGTACCTCCTGAGGATAGTTTATTCCCCAAAACCGTAACCCCCATTTTTTACTAAGAAAAAATCCCGGAAAGTTTCATTCTCGCCTCGGTATTAATCAAGAAACAATAAATTCAACTCTTTACGACTGTAACGGCAGGGTGCATGTACACATCCTACTTTTTACCTAAATTGTTCCACGCTACATGCTTTTTCGCTTTTTTTCGGGGAGGGGGCAATGGAGAGTAATAAATTGACGACTCGGCTCATAGGGCGCGTTAGCGAAGAAACCTGGGATTGCCGTAGGCGATGGATGCATTCTAAACTAAGCTATAGTGAGTGGTTGGTGTGTAGCATCTCCTGCATTTTGTAATGCTAATTTTTATTTCATAAATGTTAAATTGGCAACGAGATTGACGGTGGATGTTTCCGCCGAAACTCGCTTACATTTTAATACATCACACTTACGCTATTTCTACAATTAAATAATGACGATGTAGAGAAGACAAACAATACCTCAAACTATACCGGAAATGTTTGGAGAAAATGCGAATCGAGACGCCCCTGAGGGGATGTATTCGCAATGATTATTCAGGAAATGTCAATAACAGTTTCATGTTATATCCATATGTATAAGTTTGTACACATGCGTTGACGATGGATATAATACAGAAAGAATCCGGATAAGGGTGTCGTGTCGTTTACCTTGAAGAATTGACAGAGAAAATATTATCATCATGTTTACCCGTTAGACCAGGCGCGAGCAAACCCCGGCCCGTTACATATAAGCACGGCCAGTTGAACTTGCTTCATAAAAATACTACAAGAATGTATATCCTTTCCAGATTACTCGCGGCATAAAACTTCTTTGCCCCTCTCCTCCCCCTCCCCCAACAAAAAAGGTTGCCCATGCTTGTGTTAGACAATTCTAGATCTTCCTTTAAAATGCTCATTTCACCTCGCAGAGCTTCTAAAGTAGAGGGTGCGTTAGGTAAATTTCCTACCCTCCTACCTGTGAGTGGTGGCCAAAGTAAACGGTGGACGAAATTCTTCTCAAAGTAGTTCAACGTAATCTGAGGACGAGCATTGTCTTGGTGAAACAGAGGAAATAGAGCACCCTTCCACAAGACCTCAATGAGTCTTCATCTAACCTTCGTATCCCCATTATGGGCCTCCATACAGAATCTTGATTAATTACCAAAGATGAGACTCAATCCCACACTAGAGTAAACATTGTTTCCGGTGTAAAGCTGGAGGGACTCACTAAATTGTGGTTGGCAGGGGCACAAGCCAAAAGATCAAATTCGCTAATAAACGGTACGAAGATATACTGGATGGTCTTCACCTTGAAACCGTATGACCCATTGTGATTCTCACACCGCCATAACACATGTTTAGCTGGTAAGAATGCTAGTATCCTCCAATTATGCTTATGCTTTGATAGTATGAACACTTTTTTCCTTTTTTCAAAATAAAGATTTTTATTATTATTATTACATGACTCAGCACTGCAGCCTTTGTAGGTCCTTGGTTTCTAAATTCTTTGTTACTTGCGTTTCCCCTCTAATTTTTCACACCCAGATTCTTCAAGATCACATTTTGCAGCCACCATTCACCCCTTCCTTTCTTGTCGAAAAATGGTCTCCAGCAGCTGGTTGTCTTGGGTGACGATCATGGTGTTCTATTGTTTTTCTTTGCATTCCAGTGTCTCCTCGGCGAAGTTCTTACCCTTCTTCAAAGTACCCTCGACAGACCCTAATCATTCGATACTTTGAAAAGCGCAATAAATCACTTTCAATCAAGTAAGAGGCGATGAAATCCACATAATCCATGTAACGTTTTGGTGGCAAAATCCGTTCCTAGGAGTCATTAGGAAAAAATGTATGAATTTAGCATCAAAATCCGCTGGTAGCAATTGGGGTTGAAACATTATAACTTAAACGGCATCAAATATCAACGTTTCCTAAATACTTTCGAGGAATCCAGCGCCGGCAGAAATTAATTTAAACTTCGTAATGTCTCTAAAAAGCAAGAGTAATTCGGCACGACATGTGCATGCTGCCTGTATGCTCCAACACACATAAAATTATGTATGTATGTAGTACATTAACATGAGCCCGCGCTATATTACAACCTCGGTATTGTATTCGATGAGAAACTTTCGAACAATATTAAACTTAAAACAGGGGTCGTTCAAAATATTCCCCGCTAAATTAATGAAACTCCCGTCTCTTTTACACATCACCACAAATTTACAATTCAGAATATTATTCGTAATGACATTAAACTCCTAGGACCGAAAGGATTTAATATTTTCACTCGAAAAACTCGTCTTCAACTCGAGAGTAGAAAAAAGCGGCGTTGAATCTTGTTATTGTTATCTCGGGGGATGATTTTTTTGTCGGGAAAAGCCGAACACCGAGGAAAATACAGCGTCGTTACATCGGAAAAATTTTCTATACATTAAGTATATTAATGATGCCGGCCCTGATTACTTAGTGCACTTTTCTTTTTGTTGTTATACCCCTAGAAATGGTTGCATGATTAATTTCATCGGATGGACTCGTGTATGTACGCGGATTAGTGGTAAATGACGTGCTGCATTTGTAATTGATTTCTGTTAAAGATACCAGACAGATAATGACTTACTTTTTGGTTTTGGTTATGAGTATATGCAATACTAAAGGGACAATCCTCGTATCAACATGAGAGATTTTGTTGATAACAATAAAATTTTTGTGACTTGTCTCCATTGTCTTCGGTCCTTTTTCCTCAAACCCTTCACAGCCAGGTGTTCAAGATCAAGTTTTTGCAAAAAGAGGTGAATCATCTTTTTTGGGCGCCCGCTTCTCCTTCTTCGTGATTTTCCGTCTGGCAAGGTTCTTTTGACAGTTCTTTCTTTTGCCCATCGGCTTTCTTCTACTCAAATCTTCTGTGTGATCTTTGGCTTTCCATATGCATCCGTTAATTCACGCCTCCATATTTCTTAAGTCACTTTGATTTCTTCAAAAATCTTTCGTCCCCCAAATTTCTACTTTCTTCTGTTCCTATTGGTTCATGGTCTATGTCTGTTCCTCGATCATTGTTTCGTATCTTCAGATTTTTGTTCTGTGCACGTTTTTAGCTTCTAGAAGTGTTGTCAATAATCGAATGGCCGTGTTTCCCTTTAATCTCCTTTTCTTCTCCTCCAATTCGAAGCAAAACTTCAATGCTTAGATACTTATATATCGAAGATCACGTTTAAAACAAGAGCTCGTCCCTCCTACTTTACCGAAATTTATAACTCCCTCGTAATCTCCTCACGGCCAAAATTTATATCGTAAAGATGCAAATATTAAATTAAGTGAACTAAAAGGCGAATTCGCCCCGTACGGGCGAATTCTCTTGACAGGTTCCATCTCCTCGTATCTTCTCGACGCGGAGTAATATTTTAATTGTCTTAATATATGTCATTTTCACTTCTTTTTCCTGGGGCGTTGCGAATAACGAGGGCGGAAAAATCGGGAAATAATTAAAAACGTCGTCTCCCGTAAGCGCCCCGATCGTGCTCGTCTCTTACTAACAATAAGACTACCCCGGATTAAATTTATTAAAATCGTTTCGTATGTACGCCGATCTTGCGCGGGTAGTTCTAAATAATTTAATTGTACTTATTAATTACTATTTGTGCGCCGGGTATATGTGGATGTGTGCACATCCGTGTAACTGTCATTAAAATTAACCCTTACATGAATCCTGCGGCATTTCACGCCGTACGGGTTGTATTCTATAGTAAACGGCATAACATAATAATTTATGAGCTATTACTTAATTTATCGCGAAGGCGACATTGACATAGTTGAAGGAATTCCTGTTGGATGTACAAATTAAACGGCAATAGGCTTCGGGCGAGATATGCTCTTCTATCATTGTTAGGCCAAATAAAGAATACAAATTAATTTACTCTTAGAAGAGTATATACGACTGATAAAGACTGATATTTTACTTCTGAAACGAAAACGTGCGTGTAATGTTGTAAAATATCGTTAATTTCCCAGCATCAGTGACGGGGATTATTTATAATAACATCCCCGTTATTCTGTAGGAGTTAAATTTTGTGTTTAGCACTAATTTAATTTTATTTACCCTAATTCGTGTAGATCTTAAAGCATTCTATTGTACCCTTGATAGTTATCGATATGCAAAAACATATAATCCGGTCTCTGGTTATAACTAATTATCTCAGCGTCTTTTTGTAGAATAATAATAATAAAAAAGACAATGGGCGTTGTTTACTATCCACAAGAATATCAAAGTCTTAAGAAGTAGCTTTCACCCCTGATCATTCGTTTTATATGCCGACAACCGCGTTGGAGGATAGAGTAAGAAGTGCGTTTTTCTCTTTCATTCCATCTTCATTTCATATATGTACTTCTTATGTAAGGGCGGATGGTAATGTTAATGTTTTGCATATACATGGGGGTAATAAAATTCTAATTTTCCTAAATATCACCCCGTTAGGGTTGGTCGGATGTATAGACTAAATCTATAAAAGTTTATTCGTGCAGAAAATAGACGCGGCTCCTGCGGTCTTGTTACGACGATTAATTGAAAACGTCGAAGGTTCCTGTTTAAATAATAATTTTAATCGGTCTCAGATGTTGCTAGGATTGCAAACATTAGGCTGATTCGAATCGCTTGACAGTCAGATAATGCGATTACAAATGATCTGAATAATCTTCCAAGTTGAATTTGAAGATTAATAGCCCGAAAGGATCGTAGGACAAAATATAAAATCGTATCCGGCCAGAGGGACAGTATTTCTCATAAACATGCAATGCAGACTTCGTTGTACTTGTCTTCTATCTATCTTATATTTAATATACTCGGCGAAAGTATCCTTCACGTTAACGAAATTCGCGAGTTCATTTTATATACATAGCTTTCAGTCTGCTCTACCTCATGACAGACTTGACATTTTATAGGATATTGTGCTGGATGACGTTTTATGCATGGCACGTCTTCCTTCGGTGCATGTATAAGAAATTGCAACTATGTGCCAATAATTTAATTGTCGAGATATCGCTTCGCGTTTGCATGGGAAATTCGCAACTTTAAAACTAACTTAACGGGATTCTAAGTCCTGGATTAAATTCGGTACTTAAATATGGGAACAAGCCGTCGACTTGTTCGACTCTTTAGTGGCGGATCTGGCGGAGGTTTACATGCCGCAAATGATGTATCGAGTTTAGACAAGCGAACCAAACAATGGGGCAACTCCTTTAGTAATTCCTTTAACGTTAATTACGCGAAAATGTGTAATAATCGCCGAGGAACATCTTTTAACTAATTATTAATACAATGATCTCTCGAAAATCGTGGAACCACAAAAAGATCACGCTTATCAAAATTTCATCTTAACGATTTTCGTGCTTACATATATAGGGTGGGGCGAAATAAGAGGGAACTGTACACTCGTCACACAACGTGAGCAATTTGATTTTATACAGTTTTAAAGCGAATATCAGGTAAATGTCACCCCGCATCGTCAAAACATTCAGTCGAATTCGAATTCGGAAGTTTTGGTTCACTCCTTCGGCTCGGATGTGGGCTTCCAGGGTTTGTGGATGATTGTTATATATCGCCAACCAAGAAATTCCTGGAACATTGGAAACTTCCCTCGTACCTTGCACTTTATTAAAAGTGAAAATCAAAAATTATTACCAAGTTAATTTGAATCCTAAGCATGTTCCCGTAATGTAATTTACAATCTTTATTGTGTCTTCTTTTTTCTCTCTTGTATCTTCGAGATAAAAGATACAACGGTTGCCAACGTAATAGGGAGGAAATATATATCGGTTACGCCATAGGAAGTAAAACATCTTGTTTTTATAAAAATAGATCTGTCACCTTCATGAAAAATGTCTCCGAAAGTCGTGGCCAAATATATATTTAGGATAGATCGCACGCCATCAAATATTTTCTTGGGATGAAGTTTTAATCTATCGAAAAAATGAGCGGTGAAATTGGAGAGGAAGGCATTAAGTGAGTTCTTGCAGCTTCGCTTTTATTTTTAGCACTCGAAGAAAATAGGAAATAACAGGATGATATTTTCAATCATGATTGCGTATAAGAAAGAAATAAAAATTTATATTCAGTTTTAACATTCGATACAAATTGGATTAGAAGTATTTGATCCGATACGTTTTAAAAGATCCTCGCGCGAATACGAAGGTAAAGATTGCCCGAAGATAATTCGTAGATAAAAGATTGCGTTGCAATCTCGGTAAAGCCCCGCCATTATTTGCTCCGCCTGTCTTACTTACAAAATTGCCTCTTAACGACTTTATGTCTTCCTTTCACTTATGCCAGATAAATCAGGCTTTCGAAAGGAAACCGAAATGATGTGTGTATGGGATTGCGTCGTGTTTGCACTCTATCGCGTTTTCCATTTGTACCACTATTAGTTCCCTTTGAGGTCGCCCTATTTCGGACGCGATTACGGTAAAATTCGACTTCACGAGAAGAAGTAGGAAGAAAAAGTACTAATCTGACGATATTGTCGTTTGGGCGCCCAAATTTCGCCCCATCTCAATTTAAATGTAGTGCTCGGAGCTACGCACGTGTGTATGTGTTTAGCAAATTTTGGAAATGTTTATCTTTGTCCCCGGGTTTTCAAATTTAATTTACACTCGCGCTACATATTACGCGAACGCGCTTTATGAAGCAGTTGGCTTCTCGGACATTTAACTCAAATATTAACATAACGATTGAAATTTCAAAACAAATATTTGTCATATTGATTAAGTGACTCCTCGACTGTCGTTTCTTTTATATTGAGGACTTAGTCGTACGCGCCAGTAACCTACATTTCTACTGTACTCCTTTTACGACGAGGGAGGAGACGTTTCGCCAGAACGAGGCTATCATTCTAAGAATCGTTACGGGGTGAGATAAAATACTTGCGTAATGAGAATCGAGCTTCAAGAGGCTGTATTACCATTAGAAAATTGCACCTGCAGCTCTAGCGATTGCTGCGCATCTTAACACCTGCGACAACGACTTTAGTACTTCACCTTTGTTTCCAAGAGGACTGAAGTATTAAATTAGTACTAGATTAGATCGGTTGCAAAATTTAAAATGGAATAGTTATATTGCTGCGTTCTTAGAAAGTATGCGAGTTGCAACGTCGCAGCTAAGTATGGTCTCAACAATAAATCGACAAAGGAAAAACTTAAAGTGAAACCTGAACTGTTTTTCGAGTGTCAGCTGTAGCAAATGGACGTATCTTCCTTATGCAGATTTATAATAAAAAGAGATGGTGTGTGTGGCATGCGCACGTCTGACTCACTCATACCCGTCATACTCTCTCTATCTCTCCTTCTGTTTCGGACGAAGCAAACACGCACGTATCCTTTCTCGCGTTCATCGCCTCTCGCTCGCACATCCTACTCTCTCTCTCTCTCTTATTTTCTTTGTATTTCACACGAAGCGAGGGCCTGACTTCGTCTAAATTTAACGTTCTTACGCTTACGCTTACGCTCGAGCTGGTCCGGTGTCCCTTACGAAGTATTCACTTCAAAAATTACTTATTATTTACTTTTAATTCTTTCTGATATCGGTCTGAGGGGAAAGGCATAGTTATAGCAAACAAATTATTTATTTCTGGCACCCTGACGTTTATTCGCTCGTATTTAACCAAAATTGGTCGAACGAACAAAACGATTTTGAGTCGAAAGCGGCACGCGTATCCCGCAGGTTTTCGAGCCGTATCATATTTACGCGAGATCCACGTTTGTGTGCGAACCGTACACAAGTGTAAAAATACGAATCACTGGCAAAAAAATCTAGCTACATCAGAAAACGTTCCGCTATTTTACTCGCGAAACTAATGCCCGTGCATCATGAATAGCTGCAGACAGGGCCGGTCGGGTATTCCCAGAGACACTTATCCGCATGACAGCGATGTATTTTGTTTTCGGTACGACAAATGCTCGCGCCGGCGGTCGTGCCTCTGCCTGTTGGCCTACACAGAGACCGCGCTTTTTATGGAGTTTCAAGTTTTTCACCGTGTTCCGGGATTTCACCGAATCGATATTATTCGAGCATTCGTCAGCGATAAAAAGTTTCATGATCAATAGGAGAGAACCTAGGGCTCCGTCCTGTTCCCTCTAAAAATTAATTAGCTAAAAGCGTTATAAATCTAATACGGAGATGTTGATACTATTATCTAATGTGCGGACAAAATAAACTGGATAAATTCATTAGTCCGTCGGGCTAATGCAACATCCAAGTAATTAAATCCATTAAATGTTAAAAAAGGACCCGTCTCAGTTCCTGATCTTACTTATCCGAGGCAAAGGCTACGTTGTTCGAGTTTTTGCAGCAGTTATTTATACAGCGTCTTCCTAAAATTAAAATTACGGGAGGAATCAGAAACCAACAATAAGCTACACACATGTCGGGTTCCCAAACTATCATCATCATAATATTTAAGCCATACGATGTAAGGTTGGAAGCCACCGAGCAGTATACAGACGTATACCGTACCGCTCCCGGTCTGCTTAGTAGCATTTCTTTACTCCTTGGATTTTCGAAGAAAATCAAAATGATCGGGAGCATGAGTTATTACCAAAGTTCCGGTCCCTGTTTATTACACATCAAAATACAACCCTTTCGGGACAGATGACGGATAATTTCCGTTACCCAAGACGTATTATTAAGAAAATATTCAATGAGAAAGTGAAAAGTGGTCCTAAAGCTTTTGTTAAACATGAAAAATAATAAAAGGAAAGTCAGAAACCGATATAGTTACACCTCGTTGGTGATAAAGATGGAGGAAAGAAAATGGAAACAGCGTAGGTTAAAGAGGTCGAGAATTTAGTAACAAGGCACCACTCTCCAATTATATAACTGGATCACCTCTAAGTGTCTGGAGTCAGAGAGCTCTACACGCTTTTAAGCAAGGACGAACCCAAACCCAATTAAGTTCTTGAAGCAATAGAACATCGAATTATTCGAGAAATCGTCACACTTGAAGGAAGCGAAAACGACTACATGAATTCAAAAGAGTTATGCTGCTCCGTGGAATAAAAATCCCTGTGCGACTTTAAAAACATTACGTAAAGCCAACAAGACGACAATATTATTCACCGAGGAGGCAAACGAAAATATTCTAATCCTTCTTGCAAGAATTTCCAAGTGACCTTTTATGACGTTTCCTTCTACATTATGTTGCAAGAATACATTGATTTTGACTTTTTTGATTATATGCACCGTTGCAAAGATAACCATAGCTATTAGGATATTCCGTTTCACCGTATCCGTAAGATAACAAAGACGTGATAAAGAGAGGGTACGCAAGAAAGCTTACAGCTTTGGGGCTTGAACGCATGAGCTATTGATAGGACTGGATGTCTAACATCACGAATAATTTCGGAAGCGAGAATCTAAGCTTGGGATGATAAAACATCAATGCTTAAGTGTAAATAGAAAATGATAATAAAACTAAACGCACCCTTATACTACAGGAATATCGGAATATCACAGAAGAAATGTCATGATGAACGAAACAGTATGTTCTTTTTGTTCAATAAAAATACTTTTTCTGTTAATGGATGCTCACTTCATAGGCAGACGGTGTAACTTAGTTTTTAATCCAACTTTCCTCAATTTTTAATGATTTTACTAAGCGATTTGTTCCTTGATAAATTATTATCGAGAGGGCCATTACTGCAAGTGCTGCATAAAAAAATAAACAAAAGCGTATTTATATTAATAGTTCGCACAAAGCCGTTTCAAAACTCGGATAATAAATTACTACCGGATAGATTAAGCTCGCGGGAAATATTTTACTCCGAAATATAATATCCCCCGGATTATGTGAGTTATCCAACACTTCCGGTAGTCCGAATAGAGAATTAAATTATACGCTGTCAGTAAGGGATGCATAATTTAGATTCCCCAACACTTATGCTGATGCATCCTAATTTCGCTGAAAGTGTTGTGTAAATCGAAGCGGCGTTTAGTTCCAATTCGAGACCGGTTCCGACCGCCAAACTAATATGGCTGAAAGTGCTCAAAAGCGCTCAGCCCGGCGCACGTAGCCGTACATGTTTTTACATCTATTTACTACGTCTTTTTATCTGCCCATTTTCTTCATTTAGTCCGAGACTCGTTACTTACCCCCTACAAGTTCATTCTAAGCACCGAACAGTTCCCAACAATTCATCTGCTCTTTGTTTCGCCAGTTTCAGCAGTTCTAGTAATAGATGAAGCTCGTTGCGTGGGATATTTTCGAGAAAGACGAAATAACTCAACAAACTTAATTACTGCAAAAAATGTTTTAAAACTTTCGCTGGTGATTTCGCTTACAGACGAAGGATTCCTCTCCGGTATTGCGTTAAACGTAAAAATTAAGGTATGGGGGTAAGTCGCAAAACTCGATGGAGGAAATAATAATCGAAGTAATTTCCTTTTCGACATATATGAAATAAATAAAATTACCCTTACCACACCAATCCTCAGTGGAAAACTGGGGAATTCAATATCACTAGCGAATCCGGCTGATGCCCAAGGCGAACACCACACAACGAACACTGTACACCACCAAAACAGTGCACAATGGACATCACACGATGAACGCGCAAAACACTTAGATGCTCACTTCAACTCACTAAATCACTGTTGACACTGACAATATCAACAGTGTTTTGGTGTGTTTCGCGCGTTCATTGTGTGTAATTCATTGTGCAGTGCTTTGGTGTTGTACAGTGTTCGTTGTGTGGTGTTCGTCTTGGGCATCAGCCGGAAGTCCTTGGGAGCCGTCGGCAAAGAAGTCTTTTGGTATAAAGTAAACTGATGTTTGCGACTTACATATTGACTTGCCCTCGTACCTCTTCTCAAGAAGTTGAAAATTTCAAAAAACAATAACCGGATGTAGCACCAAATTTGGAAAGGGAAAATATTATTTCAATTATGTAGGTCGCAATTAGTGTTTGGATCCTTTCCGAATAAGGGCGGGAATTTCCTTCCCTTTTTCTCGGGAAGTAATTCTCGTAACGGCCTACTTTTAATTATTACGGTTTTTAAGGCCAATTACCGCCGGGAGAGGGAAAGGGCGAATTAAATAATAAACGAGATTCGATATTGATATTAATGCCGGTATTCCCCCGTAAAGTACAAAAGTAGATGGTAATCTTCTAACGCGATAAAATATCACGAAGATATGCAAAAGGATACTAGAAGCATCGGCGAGGAAGCAAAGCAAGAGAGGCTCATTGTTTCGCTTTTGCAAAATCCGAATCCTTTATGATTGTATCGCGCCGTCGTTGTTCAAATACTTAAATTTTCTTTTGTGCCTTGGACATTCGCTGTTTGTCAAATGTGTGGTATGTTCACTATCACTTTAAACGTCTCTACCCCTTACGGAATAGCGAACGATAATAATGCAACCTGTTCGTTTCTTTTCTTTCTCATCCCTCAGTTCTACTCCTTTTGAAATCGGCCTTTGTTCTTTCGTTTCTCTCGCAGAAAATGCACCTTTGACTGCGTATTACCATCCTTAATTCCCATTTATCTGGAACGACGGATTGAGATTTTTCAATCGGATAAATTCGATAATAGAGGGATATTCGCTTAGCCCTCGGAGGGAAATATTTGTTACTTAGGGACCGCCGCATAAATATCGAAGTGATTTTTATTTAAATGCGAGCCGCGAATGCTCAAAACAAAAATGAAAGAATACAGCTCATAAATTATTTATGACATTTTTGAAGGTATAAAAGCGAAATATATTCAAAACGTAAAAGACATTTCCGGCCTATTTGAACTTTAGCTTTATCTCCGTCTTCATTGCAAGCTTTCCCCAAATCTGTAAGATGTTCCTGCTTCTTCACGTATATATACATAATCCTGTCTGAAATGTGTTTGATTAAGATTCTCTTTTTGTACTTTTACCTTCTTGTTTCTCACGGAAAATATATACCGGGGATGCCCTTTTGCTATCGAGCATAACCGAAACGTCAAGCGTCAAAATTAATCACAATATTTAGTTAGGCAAAAATCACAATGCAAGAATGTAGCAAAATAATGAAAGTGTTACTAGCTGAAATTTAGAACTGCTTTGGTTCATCGTCCAATACAGTGAGACTCGTTGGTTTATTGTTCCTCTTAGATATCTACCCCATCAAGTCGGTATGCTCGATTAAAGCTACCATTTTGCTAATAAAAATCATTTTTACCTCTTTGCTCCATAGAAATCAAGATCTAAAGTCCCTAAGTTTAACACTACTCAACCTACGCGTTACAGGGCATCCTCTTCCTCACAACAGACCCAAGAGATATGACCTTCCACTATTCCTACGATGTGGCGATGTTTATTCTAATTCCTAACCTGGTTCTTCAGCAAATTCCTCATCTCAATCCTCGCGGTTTCATAAGGAATTGCAGATGTAGGTTGAGGCCTTGCGAGCTCCAGCTTTACCACATCCATCTCCAGGAGGTTTGCATCTTCGGCCCAGTCCCTTCCCAATGCGGTTTCTCCTCATTCACAGCAATTATCCCGCAATTAACATGCGAAACTGCCTTAGTCTCGGTGGGATCTTAATTCTGGTTCTTCAGCAAGTTCCTCATCTCACTGCTTACAGTTGCAGAAGGAATTCCAGATTTAGGTTGAGGCTTTGCGAGCTCCGGCTTTGCCACTTCCATCTCCAGGAGGTTTGCATCTTCGGTCCACTCCTTTCCCAATGCAGTTTTCCCCATTCACAATAATTATCCTCTCGGTAGGATCTCCATACTGTTTCTTCAGCAAGTTCCTCATTTCACTCCTTATGGTTTCATAAGGTATTTCAGATGCAGGTTGAGGTCTTATGAGCCAAAGCTCGCTGTTCTGCCACTATATTGTGTGTTGCCAAGCACATCGGTTCATCCCTGCCTTTCTGGGCAGTCTTTGATTGTATTTCTCCGATTCTGAATTGCTTGCAACAACTGCTAGGCTATCCATCATGAGACAGACACCTTTCTGTTCTGATCGCATTTCTATATCATGAATTTCGACACGAAGTAATCTTGGCCTGGCATATAGTTAGGTTCATGTTTAAGCATGGGAATAGCAAAAAACCTTTGGTGCTTGAGGAACAGGTTTTCAAACATAAGATTATTAATCGACCTACTGTTCTTTAAGACAACTGTCATTATTACTGTTTACACTGAACATTTTTGAAAATTTAAAACTTCCCAATTACATATTCGTTATGGTATTTAAACATTACGTAGTTACGTTTACCGATTACTTCGAGAAGTAGTTAGTAGATACTGCGGTGCTCTAACATTTGCTGTGTAAACTTGAGATAATATGATGCGTTTCACAAAACAAGTGGAAACAGAAACAGAATGCATTCGTTGGTGTAACTAACGTCAATACGAAGCAAACTTGTGAGAAAGGGGGTTGTAATACGGTATTCATTAAAGTTCCACCTAATTCAAACATGTTATGCATGTAGAATTCGCCGTAACCACCACCGACTGCTAAGTATTGTTCGCGGGAATCGGTAAAATACATACTGCGTCTCTCTCTCTCTCTTTCTGTCGCTCTCTCTTCGTCAAAGGTAAAGGGTGGAAGGTGCTCATAAAAAATTATTACGTTTTAATTCTGATTTTAAAAATCTATCCATTAATTAAACGTGTATGAAACTCGCACGGTGCGTGCGAAAGCCGCACTTAACGCCCAAAGTGTTGATTGTGTCGAATTCCCTTCCAACAAGTGCGAACGGGGGCCGGAGAAAAAATTTCATTCCGACACAAAAGTAATTAAATTTGGACATCCTAAAAATAATAATACCGGTTACCCCTCTTGTATGTCGCATTGTGTCTCTCGCGTGTCACCCTTACATTTCACTTTGCCCTTTGAATTTCGTCCGCAACAAAAATTTACTACGCACTAAGTTTAATGGACAAATATTTCCGTAACCCCAAGTAAACGGCGGTCTCTACGGTGGACGTTTGAGTGAGATTTGATTTGCGTCAGATAATTAGGGAAAATTCGAATCGAAATAGGAAGGCAGCACATGTGCTTCAATCAAAGTGTATCTACTTTGTAGATTATAATTCGAAATTTTCTTTCGTCAATATGGAAATTGGAATTCCTTGTACCTCTTGAACCCGTGGATTTTCATGGATTTCCACCAAATTATAGAATTCGGAATTGCACGATAGAAATTTTGGAAATTAATTGAAATCTTTTGAGTTTGGGAACCTCTCTAACCTATCGCAGCTTTCAAATCTCGAATTCTTATAGATTTCCACCATTCATTGTTGATGTGTGTTAAAAATAAAATAAAAAAGTAATTTTTCAATTTGCAACTTAGAAACGGGAGATTGTATATATAAAACATACCATTTGAGAATCGCCCGAATTCACAGTTTTTTATCCTTAATGGTTGGTGTCTGGATAATTGGGAAAAGTGGGAAATTACGCTTTGAAATATCGCAGGTAAAGCGATTATACCCTTTGATGTTTAGTGGTTTTTAATAATATGGGCACTAGGCACAAATTCATAAATCAACCCTTTCATCCCGATAGAAAATTTCACAATAAATTTCAATCTCAATACGTAGTTGATCCTATGGTTATGCATGATGATTATGCAACTTCGAATTTGGTACGAATTTAAATAAGGCCTTCATCGTATTACGATGTTG
The DNA here is from genome assembly GCA_038088585.1 of Chrysina gloriosa. Taxonomy (NCBI): domain Eukaryota; kingdom Metazoa; phylum Arthropoda; class Insecta; order Coleoptera; family Scarabaeidae; genus Chrysina; species Chrysina gloriosa. The sequence continues at coordinate 157,081 of CM076096.1, read as the reverse complement.
GTTGCTATCCGGTAATTTTTCTGGTTGATAGATAGATTTCCTCGACCTAGTTCCGTCGAAGTCGGATATACGCCATTTTAAAAATAACTAAAATATGGAGATTTACCCATGCAAATTTCGATCGCCTGTTTTATTTTAAAACCGCTGAATACGCGAGGAGAAACACTAACGCGTATTAGTAGGAAGACGACTTGATCTAGAGCAGAAATAATACGCGTTTCGAACAGTTGCACATCCTGTGAGAGCAACGTTTTGAAAACTACAACTTTTATAACTGAAAATGTTTTTCAGTTTCGCCCGCAGGTACTTAAACAATGCGAAACTGCTGCTAATTTCGAGATGTGTAGTCGAAATAATTTAATTAAAGAATACTTCGGATGTGAGAACTGCCTTCGAACGCAAAGTAAATTCTAAATTTGTATAATAGCTCGCTTAACCCGACCACTTTTTATGCAAATTGTCGACGCAAAAATTTCCAACACTCGAGGACTTTCGCGTATGTATGTGAAGATGATAAATTATCGAAGTTAACACCACGGGTCGTATAATTATTTATCCGGAACTTCAATACGTATCTGTTCTAAAGTCTAAAAATAATAACCTGAAGATGGTCCAGCGTAGCTACTGCAACAAATAGTATCCCTATCTAGTTTTCCCATGCATGTTTGCGTCATTTGTTTTTGAAATAAAGTTCCCGTTGTATAGTACAAAAATAATACCCGAGATAAATGTCTCGAGGTTTATCGCTTATTTAGTCCCGGACGCATAGTTTATAGTTTCGCCGGAACGATCGTTTAATGTCGCAAAATCAAATTACATGTGACAGTGCATAATGTAAGTCTATTTTAATAAGAAGAAAGTTTCCGCTGATAACAAGCTATACGTCCCGTGCCCGGGAGGCATACTTTAGAATCTGCAACTTTGCGATCCCGAGCAAGATGTTGCCTTCGAGAAAAAGGGACTTCCCCGGGGAAAATAATTGCTTTGCAAATAATACGTGTTTCAGCAATTATTGTTCTGACGGGGGCGTTCTGGGCAATTAACGAAATTGTAGCCGAACCTTAAGGCCTTCGTATTCTATTTCGCAAAATTTAAAATGCGCCCAGCTCTAATTGTGAAAAGTTGAAAAGTGCTTGTCAAGCTAGTTAGACGGTAAAGTACCTAGGTATTTATAGCTTATTTCCGTCAAACTCGAAGGTAATTAGGAACGAAATTCAAGTTAGATCAGAAGCAGTTATCATCGACGAAGACAGAGAACTAACAGATCGATTAAAGAGCAACACAATCCATCAAAGCCCGTGTTAAATAAACGATTCACTTAGGTCGAACGGGGCGCCCCCTATTTCTTGTTACAGATCGAGTTCCGTTTCCTAAAATATAAACAAAACCGCGCCTAAAGAAAACGAAGATATTAAATTTCCGTATTTAAGCGTTTTCGCGACACCTCCTTTTTCTTGTTTGAATTTTTCTCCGTCTTGTTATTTAAATATCGGCCCGGTGATAAATTTCCCCCGTGCTAAATACACTTGCAGTTCAATTCGACACCGGGGTTGTTTTCTAACTGAATTTGCTTTTCAAATGCAGTATTGTGCCGGGATTTAAATTAATTCCGATTTTTAGGAAACAAAATAAATTATCTGTGTTGGTGGACCTACGAGGAATGTCGCGTTTCCGCTCACCCTTTTCAGCAGGCCGTTTTTCAACCAGTTTCATTTGACGCGCTTATTGACTGTCACAATTCACAAATAACTTGAATAGGTTTAAAATACACATGCTTAAAACGAGTTTTTGCATACGAAATGATGGAATTCTAACAAAGACCTTTATCAATCTGTGATCTTTTACAAATTTTAAACGTGATTTAAGCTAATTGAGTATTTAGTGATAAGTCATGGTACAATGAATTCCGACGTTCCTCAAGTCCCCATTTTCGAGTTCCTAAATGTCGAAATCCATTGCCCAAAACATAATTCGGAATTGCGGAAAGAAAACAGCCCCCGTATCAATAATATATCAAGGAATCTTTGTTTCTAATCCATCAACGTCTGTTTTTTCATGAAAACGCTGGCAGCTTGGAAGAAATGTTTTAGAGATTAGATTTAGGGGATGCAATAATGACCATAAATGAAAATAGTTTGAAAAATTATAAATATGTGCCAATTTATTGCGTGTGGAAAAAGAACAGCCCTCGTATCAATAATATATCAAGAAATCTTTATTTCTAACCCATCATCGTATGCTTTCCTCATAAATCGATCTTATTTGGTGTTTAGACGACATGACGTTACACGTTTTGTCTCTCGGAAACGAGACAAGGAAAAAGCCTTTCGAACAATCGAATCAAAACAAGCTTCGGCCTGGAGGGAACGTGATAAACAAAACAACGAAGAAATCGGGACGGCAATGTTTCAAGCAATAGGATTAAAATAAATTTTTATCTTCAAGTAAACATGATAAACAAAACAATCAATTATCGAGGGAAAATAATTGCTTTTCCCCTTAAAAAGAATACCTTTAAGGAACGAACATCGATTTTGTTGTTTATCCCATAATATTAATTAGAATCTTCGCGCAAGGTTAAGGCCATTATTTCATTTCTCCACAATGTTCTCGGTTTTGACAATATTTTTCTATATATTTTCCTCTTTTTTATGTCCCGCTTTACGTCATAATAAAAAAGTCTCCTTTTCGTCCACGTTGTATACAATAAATCAATAATATTTATAGAAATCCGGAACGGAGAGGATTTCTTTGTTTTTACGATATTTTTGTTGAAACTAAAGGATTTGTCGGTATTTTTGCGCCGGAGGAAAACGCCGGCGCTTTTCTTCTCCAGATCTGAATGGCTAATGTCGCCTCCGCCTCTAAACAAGCAGATTTAAATTAGATAGAATATGAAATTGAGGATAAGAAATAGGTTCCTCTATCAAAGCCACGTTGAAAGTCTGGAATATCAATCTCGCTTATATTCAGAAGCTCGTAAAAATATAACGGAAAACTTTCATATATGCAGGCAACGAGGGGGAAACGCCGAAAACTAAAATGAATAATATTTTCGAACAGAATCTGTTTCGATTAAAAGAATCTTTAGGGGAGAAATCGGCGATGCAAGTAGCTAAGTGGATGCATTCAAACACCCAAACTTTCAGCATCTTCCATCCAGGTAATTTTTTATATGTAGGAGGAAAGAAAGGTTACAAAACCTGAACTATCGAGAGGACTATCTAACGACCGGTTAAAATTCGTTATGTAATGTGATAAAAACGTATCAATCATTGGACACTTGAGTTGAATTGAGTTCAGCGTAAACAAAATCGTGAAGATCGGCTGATACAACGTCTAACTGCATCATTTAGCAAAACCTTCCTAGTACCTTATATATCAAAATAAATCGACATGGGTTTGTATTCAGTTCCTAGAGTATCCCTTCAAAGGTACGCGCTTCGGTAGAAGACAAATGGAGCTCACCCTTCCCCGACGATAATAAAAATTGCTTTGCTTTCTCCATTTGTTTAGATAAAACGGATAGTTGCAAGGCGGCAATGTTTGAATGAATCATTGACTTGACTATGGCCGATCTGATCATTTTACTTGATTCATCCGTTGGGACGCTTTAACGGCGGCAAATACAATTTCGACCGACTCGAGTGTAAAATAAATCCGTCGATTTTAACGCGGAGGAGAAGAAAAAAGTGCAACGAAACGATTTCTCAATCCGACCGGAAACCTTTCCCTTTCACATCACATTATCTTCGCGCCTCTTGTCACATTGAAATGAATTTTTCGCGCACGCATCGATCGCCCGTCTACGTTTTAATCGCGTCCGCGATCTGGGGTTGTTTCTTCCTTTTAAACGGCCCCCTATTCGAGGAACGGCCGCGTCTAAACGTCGGAAATGATTTAATAATTCATGTATTATCACACGATCGTATTGGCGTATTGATTTGCATATTTAACATATGGAAACATAATGATATGATTTATGATTAGGGCGTAGGGGGCTAAGTAGTGGTTTAATACTACTGAATATCCGGCCAGGCTGTAATCAGATTCAGTAATTGATGACCGTTTAATACCTAGTTTGCCGACGATTTCCTTTTTGCCAACATCCTGTACTAGTTATGGATACAGGACGCTTCAAACTTAGATTAGGAACAACGCTGTAGTGGGGTGAGTGAATACTCTCATATGCAGAAAGAATTTTGCAATAAGAATCCTGAAAATCTACTAACACTATGTAGTATAGAAAACTGGGCAGGTAGTATTTAGCTATCTAGGAAATCGAACCAATTACTTCCCCAAAATCAACGAGATCAATCCACTTCCTCCACTGTAATTCTGAAAATAGAATTCCACCCTCCCCTAAATCTCATCACTTCATTTGTAACTGGCTTCAAAACTCTAGGTACTGGACTGTGGCAAAAAAGAAAAAATGATAATAAATTGCAATTCGAATAACCCACTTAGTTGCTTATAAAGATGGAGATCCACACCGTACTAGCCCAATCAAAACGACGTAGGTTCAAGTTCGAGAATTTATTAGTAACAAGGCGCCACTCTCCAATTATAAAACTGGATCGCATCTAAGTTCCTGGAGCCAGAGAAACCCTCCAGCTTCGTTGGTAAGTGAAACGAGGTTATCCGAATCAACTACGTTAATAATTCTTTTATTCGGTTGTGAAGCGACCAGCAAAGTTACTCGAAAACTCTATTTAAAAGAAAATAAGAGATAAAAATAAATCGAGGCGAGAGAATGACGTTGAACAGCACTTTATTTGTCGATGACAGCACCCTTGGGGTATATAGGGTCCCCATAAAATTCGTATCGTACAAATTAACGAAATCAATCCATTTCCTCCGCTGAGATTCTCAAAATGGAAGCCTGCCCTTCCCTAAACCTCATCACTTCATTTCTTAAATAAAAATGTAAGCAGCAAACGCTGAAATTTTGCTCAATTGTAGCATTTCGCAGCCCATAAGAAAGGCGTGCCACAAGACAGGGTATTGGGTCCACCGACGTTTCTAATAATTATTTCCCAGCGATTTCGATACATCCCTTAAAAAACTGAACAGGCGGTATTTCCGATTTTACTTACGGCTAAATGCTCAAAAATCGAGCCACCTTCTTCCCCCAAATTAGCGATATTCTCAAATTCGAATCCCATCCTCCCTAAACGTCATCGCTTTGTGTCGTAAATGAAAAGCCTTGCAGGAAGACCTGAAATTTTGTCCAATTGTAGTATTTCGCGCCCTATAAGAAAGGCGTGCCACAGGACAGGGTATGGGGTTCATCGACGTTTCTAATAATTATTTTTTAACGATTTCTATACGTCGTTTAAGTTTGGAATCAAATGCGGATAATTGATTAAATGCTCTTATTTGGTGATTTCTGCGCTAAGTAACTTTTTTCACTCGCATATATGGGTTAAAACTTTGTTAAACGAAACCGTTTATTAAAAAACATGCGGTTTGTACGCGTCACTGCGGGACCGTTTGCCCATCAATGGCGGCGCTTGATTATTTGGTCGGGACAATTTTTAATATACAGCTCGAAATGTACGGGCATAAAAATAAAAATCCTCCCCTCGCCCGTGTGAAATTACAAGGATTATGTTTGGGAATTTTCAATTACGCTTTCTGATTTCGGTCCTTGCGAATTACGTTTAATAAACAATTTTTCTGATTAGTTACTGTGTCAAGTCGTTTTTTAATTATATTTCCCGATTGAAAAGGATCTTGAATGAGAATACTTATCGAGGGGATAAAAGAATAAAGTACATCTCTTCGCGGCTGTGAAGATTTTTAAATTTGCTACGCGTGATTATTCGTCCTATTTTACGTAACATTCGATTTTCGAGAAGCCCCATTCAGCCATGACAGAATAGACGTACATTATCATCCACAATTCGCCGCATCAATGCATTAAACTTTTTCTATTTCTTCGGAGCGATGATAATGCGCGAACACCGAATAGACACAAACAAAACAAGACGGTATAAAGCCAATACAAATCGTAATACAGCCATAAATTGAACACCCACCAACGTACACCGTATTTCCCAAGTAGTGTTTACCTATCTACCAAACAATACACTTTCACGTATATGAATTTCTCGCTCAGATCCTCCTCGGAATATACAGTGCGCGATATTTTCACCGTTTTGTCATTTTCGTAAATTGAGTCGCTAATATGGAAGCTAAAAGGGAGTTGAAGTATCAAGAAAGGCTCCAAAAATTCTTCGCTTTGATCTTAAAATTAGAAAATCCAGCACAATAATATTTTATCATCACGGACACGGCTTATTAAAAATCGCGAATAATAAAGATATTACGGCCCTATTCGAATTTATTATCCGAAAGCCTTATTCCAACAAAAGCCAATTAACATCTCGGAAACCTTCGCGGAAACTTCGGGGGCGACGAAAACAAAATAATAAAATAAATACCGTCGGCATTTGCGTACAAGATTTTGTAATTCAGCTCTAAGTCTAGAAGCGATAATTCCGTTCTGCCGATTTTATTTCGCGTTACGTCCGCAGTAAAATTTTTATAAGATGAATGCTCACAACTCGACCTTTACAACCGATAGAGATCATTCCGTCGCAATAATTCGCGGGGAAAACAGCGAAATTGCCCTATTAAATGAGCCAAGTTCTTTTAATTAAACGGAAAAGTAAAAGTAAAGCCGCATACATGAAGTAGATGGGTAGATTCGGAAGTTGGGGATTAAAGTAAAGTTTAGGGAGCGGTAAAAATCTCGCTTCACCTTTAAACTAAATATTCCGAGACGGAACTTCGAAGATACAGGACATCGAGTCTAAATCTGTCAGAGTTAGTTTGCTGCGGTACGACTCTAACTGGTCACAACATAGACAACTCCCTGCTCCACCCTACCAACTTTGTAACAAATTATTTCATTTCTGCTCACTCGAAATTACGAAGTTGGTTAATATTAGATGTACGAGGGTCATTTCTAAAGTGATTACGTCGTTCTCTACCTAAAATCGGATATCTTTGTTTTATAATCTCTACAAACAACTTTATGGGTATGTAACAAATTTGAAACCAACTCTAATAATAATAATAATTATTATTATTATGATAATAATAGACGGTGAGCTGTAATTTTCACAATTCCTACAATTTTTGTGGGATACAAAGGATACTAGGAAAGTTTGCAAGACAGCTTCAATTTCCTCAAAATAATTTCCACCACATTCAATACATCCCTCTATACTACGAAACCAATCCTTAAACCAGATCTGCCAAGCTTCGCGAAGGAGTGATCGCACCCCTTTCAGCTTGATTTTTACATGCGGGAACAGTGCAACGTCGCAAGGTCTATACGGAGGATGTGAAAGATGTTTCAGTCGTGTAGCCATCAAATATTAGGTGCTCCACCTTCTGTCTGTCCTTTGACACCGTCTTTACATGTGTTTACATGTAACAATTCTTGTTCGTTAGCTACCATAAAGCCGAGGCACAATGAATTTTAACACAGTCAACTTTCCTTAATTTTCAGGCTTCTAAGCCGAAAACGGTCATTGCCGAAAAATACCGGTCTTATTCGGATCGTTATTGAAGAGGACCGACATAGTAGTGTAAGGAGTCTTCATATTTAGCCGAACCTTCCTCGAAAATCCGCTTACACCTCTTTCTATGTTATAATACAGACACCCTGGAATTAGTCGTTTCCCTCCAGAAGCTTTCCGATAATATTTTCAGTAATTTAAGTTGTACCACCGAAAGAAAATCCTGGGGTTTATGTGTGATACTCTTATATAAGAAGGAAGTGAGAATACATAATATCTAGGGCATGCCGCTGTTCCACAACCAGTTCTTATAACATTATAGATCTACAATAGCCCGTTAGTCGGGAAAAGGTTGTATTGAAAGAGAAAATATTGAAATACTGAAGAACGAGAAGTATTGTGATCTAATGGAATCCCCTTCGACACGAAGAACATCCCTTTCAAGGTGGCAGCGACGTAGCATAGTCAATTTTATTCGTTTTCTACACGCCCCGTTGTAAATCCTTTATTTGTAATTTCTACACACACACACAAAGAAAGGAGGGAGAGAAAAAACGAACAGAAAAGAAAGGGAAAACGCACATACCCTTGATTGAGACATCAGGAGCGTAGCTTCTCTCGTAAAATGAAAAATCCGCATCGGAAACGAAGTGTAGATGGGCAATAAGGACGCGGAACGGAAATGTCCTTAAGACTCGAAAGAAAAAATATGCCGGTTCTTAGCGTTTTGGTTAAATGGAACGGCTAAATCTGCATTTATAATGTACTTACCCTACAACTCGAGCCTTACCTACGATTCGTTAACTTTCGCGATTTTATTTCAAACGCGCACGCCGACGCCATTGTCAATGTAAGTCGAGTAGTTACGATGGTACTTATTCGAAAGATGTAAATGAAGTTTAATAAACAAATTCATTCGCCATGTAAATTTATACATGATTTTAACGCGCTCATGTATATTCACTATTGATATATGAAGTCCCGGTAAAGATGGGGAGGACGAGATTAAAATGCCTGAGGATCCGCGCTTTCAGGTATCAAATTCGTTTAGGATTATTCGAAGATGGCGAATAGAAAGCAAACTAAGAACAAGAATAACATGAAAAGACAATTTCTACTCGTTTCCAAGGCTCCAATTTTCAATTTATCCAACCCTATCAGAATAGAATGGGATGACTTATATCATTTCCTCAAGAAGTTATCATCGTGGTGGAAATAATGTGTAGTAAATTATGAAAATTATATCCAGATAACTGTATTCTAATTAATTCATATCCTACGACTCCGGAACCTCCACCTATTTTACGCTTAAAATCGAGGCGAGTACGGAATAGTTTTATTATTAAAACGTCGAAAGTTCACATGAACAAACTCTTCACGAATCACGTGTTTACTTTGGCAAGGTCTACGATCTTCTCACCCAGTCCCGACATAAAAACGGAAAACGTCAAACGGGAAACGGATATTAGTTCTGCACTCTATCGGGAAAATCCATGAATTATAGATAACGGATATCGATCGCAAGATGACTCCCAAGGCCAAGGACAAAAATGAAATAAAACGATAATTGTAACGAAAGAAATTACGCAAAGAGAAAAGAATAAAAATACCTAACAATTATTTAAATGCTTTAAACGAGGTACGTACCCGGCGCCTCCACCATTTTGAAGGTTCAAACCTATACTATTCTAAGCTCGATTTTATAACAAAATCCGGATACAGCAAGCGATAATGAGAGTGTCGAGGAGTCATCAGTAGGGTAAGATAATCGTGTCGTCCCGGCATAGCCCTAACAGCTGGGGCAGCCAATCATTGATAAATGTGAACTGCTTTGCCACGCGGCAGATGTTTGCGCATCGCATCAGTCAGGCGCGTGACGAGTTCCGTTGGCTGCTCCAGCTATTACGGCTATGCTGGGACGATACGATTATCTTACGTTAATCATTAGGCTTCAATTTATTATCATTCTTTTAAATTCTTTTAAATAAAACTTTTGGGCACTGTTGTCACTGTGTCACTGTGTCAACAACGTTTCGTTCATTGTGCGATGCTCATTGTGCAGTGTTTTCGTTCGTTGTGTGGTGTTCGTCTTGGGCATTAACCCCAGTTTTCCACTGAGGATAGCAACTTAGTTGCGGAAATACGTATATGGATTTTTCAGAAGGGTGTTGAATTGTGATATAGTGTCAGTAAGTCACAGTCCCTGCAATCATTATCAATACATTGCGAAATACTATAAGTTCAGTGGAAAGAGAACAGCAGCGCTCATACATCCTCACCAAAAATTGATAAGAAGCATATCGTCTGCAAGCTTCAAGATCTAAGTTATTATTGTCATTACAACCGGGGAAAGAAAAATTGGGGGAAAGCCTTTGTTTCTCTTTTTGCCGCGGTCCTGGTTTACATTCTCGTAAAACATTAACGATAATGGCGTCGAGAACCGGGAAGGTTCAATGTTCTGCATAGAAATTTTTAATATCTCAAAAAAGAAAGTTACGAAGCGAAAACTGCTTTCTTTCATTCCGAAACTCGCCGCTTATTTTTCGGGGATGTTGTCATGGAGGTAATGCAGCATAATAAAACGGGGAAGAAATATTGCTCCAAGCACGAAGAAAATCATACATTAGGGTGCGAAAACATTTACGATGCCAACTGCATTCGGCGATATATTGACTTGGCCAAAACAGTAATTGCGTTCGCTTTTTTTGGTTTTATATAAATATATATATATATATATATATGTACAAGGGTAAGTCAATAAGTAAGTCGGAAAACTGCCTTCGTATGTTTCGTGACCTTCTCTGCCGGTTTTAGGTTAACCAAAACACCAATCATTTGCTGTTTGATTAAAAAGGTTTTTATATAAACAAATTTACGTAGATGTTTGGGACGATAATTAACTTAATATGGATACTGGTGAAAATGATGATACTAATTGCGATTGTTATTATTACGACCATAAAAGCTAGAAAAAGCAGGAAATGTGTGCGACGACGTATATTGTTAATCTCATTTCAACTTTTATATGGAAATAAAACGAAAGCTCAATTTCCCTTAATGCGATGATGATTTGTATTTGAATTTTTTTCTTTGTTCACAGACAATGAGACTACGACCGCCTTTTTGTCGGATATCCCGCAAGCGCTGGAATTAGTGGGCAACATGACGACGTATACGACGACTGTTGTTACGGTTACAACGGCGGGAACCATAACAATTTCAACAACGGGCAGGCCGACAGAAATACTCAGCAAACTGGATCATTCGACGGCATCAACCGAACCTGTGAGGCACAGTCTAGGACGCGGTTTCCCGGTGCCACATTATCATCAACCGGATTCGCGCTGGGGACCATTCTTCGAGGAGGGACAGGATCCGCACAATATCACAGCTAGGGTTGGATCCACCGTCATTCTTGATTGCCGCATCGGTCTGCTTCAAGATAAAACGGTCAGTTGTTACGCCGTAATTTATTGATTATCATTGAATTTCAAATGGACGCCGTATACGAATTCGGAACGAGGACGACCACGAGCTCGGTCGATCGCAATTTTTTTCGTGGACGCAAATCGGACTTCTCGGTTCACGTCCGTTTTATCCATACATCCTAATTACGTGCAATCTTATAAATTATTTCTTCGACTTAGGAAGGAATATCGAACGGAGCAAATGCGATTTGCATTGATGGTGTAATTTACTTAATTGCGTTACATCTCTGCGGTTCGAGGAATTGATTTCCGACCTCACCGGATAAGGTTTTATCCGCGATTTTTGCTTCTTATACTTTGCCTTGGATGTCTTTCTTAATCTAGGTCACTGAAATTCATATTGAGAAATCCGGGGGTTCGAAAAATTCGGAACTATGTATGAATATATAAAATCAATAAAATTACCCTTACCACACCTATCTGAAAAATCCAGATACGTATTTCGGCAACTAAGTTGCCATCCTCGGTGGAAAACTGGGGAATCCAAGACGAACACTACACAACGAACACTGTACAACACCAGAACACTGCACAATGAACGAGCGAAACACACCAAAACACTGAATTCCCATTAAGGGGAAAGTGTATTAATACCTAAATTTCATTATCTATGGAGCGTGTCAATACGGTTGAAAGAATATAAAATTTAATTCAATAGCTCGTACAATTTGGAATTGGGAATAGGTCCTCCATCTGCGTTCATAATACTTTTACTTTTAATTGGCATAGCGTGTTTTTGTCCAGAATATGTCGGGCCACACTTGATTTCTCTGGCCTGTTGAACCATTGTCAATTTTACGGTGTTGAATTTAGAATTTAGTTCATCCCAAAAGTCTTGTAGTTTATATTTCTTAATGTTAAAAATGGCAAATATGTCGTCTACGTATCTAATCCAAACACTCGGGAAATACCTAGCATCTTTTTTAAATTCAATCTTAAAATTGCCCATAAACAAATCTGCCATAAATGGTGATAAACTATTGCCCATCGAGGTACCGCTTGTTCAAAATATTTGTTGTTAATTTGATATATTCTTTTATTTTTGCCATGCTCAAATTATTATATATTGATCAAGATTAAAATAAAATTCTGATAAAAAAGCGTGTTAGATAGGGCGATTATTTCAACAACGCGGACGAAAACAACCACGGACACATTCAAATCAACCGGAATACACCGAAATGCACTAAAACATACCTAATTTACACGTAAACACGCTCGAACGTACTCGAACAACCTCAAACACTTGTCACGATCAATAAGAAATGATGGAGACTTCGACTGGAGACATATACGAATTTACTTACGGTAAAGCGCTATGTTAAAATATATAAAACTATTCCCTTATGCACATAAATTGCAATGGAACGTAATGCGAAATAGGCTTTCAACTTGAATATAATTTCCTAACGGCCACACCCTACAAGATAAAGAAGCCGATGGACTTGATTTGACGATTGTTATTACTATGGCTATGGCTGTCATAAACCCCTTCGTCTCGGGTAAAGATATCAATTATTTAGCCATCGAAGTGAGGGCGATTTATCTATGCGTAAATGACTGGTCCAAACTCGGTATTTCCCGTGCGAGATTTCGTTTTGTCAGGTTTTGAGAAAAAAATGGAATCCAAAGAAGTGTTCGAGGATACACCACCTTCCAAAGGTATGAAACATCAGCTACACGCCCAAATTATTCTGAACAAGCCCATGACGGAAACAGGATTTTTCTTTTTGCTTCCAAAAATATCTGCTTACTTTACTTTACTTTAATATCCCTAGAATTCTGGTATTAAGGATGTCCATTTCTTCTTGTTTTTGGTGTCCTCTTTACCTTGACTCCAATTTAATCCTGTTTTCTTTAGTACATCTTCCACTGGGGCATTCCATTTCTTCCGTGGGTCTCCCCGCCTCGTCAAAAATAGAGATTGAAAATGAATTTTTTATTGTTTAACGACTTTTCTGCAACGTGGACGGGTGTAAAATGTCTTTTCCCAAAAGGAACGCGGAAGAAGTCGGTAAATAGGAAACATATCGTGTTTGTACGCTTACACGTCGCGTTTTTAATAACATACATATCCCTTAATCTTTATAATGGATGTTTTCGTACGGAAATGTGTCCCCGATATATATTCTTTTATCTTCCCCCTTTCCCATATTTACTTTAGGTTATAACTTCAAACGCAGCCCTATTGTGTAATCCGTTCGAAACGTGCGTAGGCTCCTGTTTACATTTCTTCCTTTAGAAAATCATCCCGGCGACGAAGACGACGACGCCAAAGTGTGCCCGGCATTAACGTAAGAAGATTGCGAGAATATTTTCGGAAATTAAGGCGCCGGGAACATTTTTACCTGTCAAAACGTCTTTGCGACAATAAAAATGGAGAGCCGTACACGCCAGCGCGTCGGTACGGTACTTCTTTAAAACGATGTCCGCACGAAAACAATTTTTAAGAGGATTCCGCGCGCCTACCCGTGGGAAGAAAATAATCTAGCTGATAGGGTTTCGGTGATAAATTCGACTGTTGCGAATTTTCGCTTAAACCCGAAGAAATACATATTTAATAGTACGCCTGTACGTAAGCTGCTTAACTCATTAAATTACTAAATTAAACAGCGAATGAGAGATGCTCGACGCCATCTAGTTGATTATTTATGAAAATGCATTCAGGTCAATATGCTAACATCCCTTAAAAGTGTTTTAGATTAAACGTGTATTATCGCGATTTTGGGCCGCGCTTATAAAAAGATTTAAGGAAAATCACAAGAAAATTCTGGACCACACCTTCTAATCACGTGTAATCCAGAAGATAATGTGCTATCCCAAGAAATTAGAGCATAACCTATTTCTAAACATTCCAGAAAATATTGACAATTCCAAAGATTCTGAACAGGACCAAGGAGGAATCACCATGCTAAAGTTTATTGTCTTTCTTGGTAACGAACTAGCTTAGTAGGTTTAAGCAACTATTTAAAGCGACTTTCCACACATATTTGGACAACCAAGTTATCAGCTTCAGTGAAAAAAATCAGAAGAGACCAAAGACCCACGCATGAACTTAGGCTTGGTATAAGCTTCGAACTGATGAACACTTTCATAGTTTATAGGGCAAGTTTTATGCAAAATTCAGGCGCAATTCTTTCTTCATTTTGCGATTCCTGAAACTGAAATGAATACGATTCAAGTGAGCCATGTCCCAAATTCACACCATTGAAACGAAAAGGGGTATCAGTAAGAACCATGCCATTTGATTGAAATAAAATGAATTGTTTGAAAACCAAATATGTTTGGAGCAGACTTTTCCGAAATTCTTTCCCAACATTTTTAAATAAGCCAAATTAAGTTTGGATTCAAATCTACGACTGTAAAAATGTAAAATTCTAAATACACCTTCAAACCATTACCGATAAGCTAAAATGGATATCTACCTTATTCCATCCAATGTAGAGGAAAAATATTATACTACTTTTCCATTTTCCCTATTCGTATGCTACAGTTATTACCTTCGGTAGTGTTTTTCATCAATTATCGCTTATCACTTTTAATAAAATCCGTGCTACGCGACGTACTAAAAGTTCAGCGCCTAGAAACGGGAAAACATAGTATCCGATTTGTCGTTTATGGCCAGACGGAATGGAGATGAAAGCGTCATAAAAGTAAAATCAATATGTACGCAAATTACTAGAACAAATGTTACACACGCATTTTATTTCACTGCAAAATCCCCTATCACAACCTATCGCACGTACTCGGAAGTCACCTAATTTTGGATATAAACCTCGACAAGAAAACCGACGTAAACGGGCATGTTACGGCTTGTTGCAAATTGAATTTTGTTACAATTTACGTCACCGAAACAACAGACTTATGTATATATATGCAATCTTTTAGGTGGGCTTTGTCTAAATGATATAGGGGCTTGGGAAAGTTAAGATGAAAAATTTAATCCCGTTAAAAACGAAGACAGGGTATAATTGGAGATCTTTCCTCAAAAAAATTGGGAAGATATGAATTTGGTCCTGCGGGGAAGGGTGGGAGGATGCTGACACCATTTAAAGGGATTGGAAACAAACACACGGGTTCAGAAAATATGGAAGGCCAAAGAATATAGATAGCTCTTTTAGGTTTTTGCCCCAGTTACTAGTAAACGTCAGTGTTATTAGACAACTGGGGACGCGCCGAAAACCCCTGCTTTTCATATACGAAAGCAATTTTACAAACGAGGAAGAAGACGCATTTTGCGGATGAATAACCTGAGACAGTGGTCTGGATGTAGCTTTGGAGCAGGAGCTTCAAACTAGCCATGGTGATACACACTTTCTCAGAGAAGACGGTACGGCAGAAGTGGGACAGGATCACATTTCTAAGTTTTTTATCACCCAATTCCTGATCCATAGTTTTAGTAATTAAGTTGGGCAAAACATGGCAAGAGGTATGCATATTATCTGTGCATGTGAGGGAGTGAAGGAACTCACGGAGGAGGAGCCCACGACAATATCGAGACGTCCTTTAAGCTATACAGTGGCTTTCGTAGAGGACACTGGGTTCCTTGAAGAGAAGTGATAGTCTTATTGGAGAACAGTACAAAGGCCATAATGCTCAAGGGAATGGTTTATCGGTGACCAATCGTAAAAGAATGAATAATTGAAAGCCAACAGATACCAATCACTTGATAAATCGAAGGCAACGTTTTGATCAATCACCGAAAATTTAAAAAAGTCGTTTGGTAAATTGTACATATTCCTACTTTTATTACCTTGTTCATCTCAAATAGGAAGGGAATGGTCATTGTTTTTGTAATTAAGTTGGACAAACGAGAATAGTGCTCCAGGAGGAGTTTCTCGCAAATGCTTAAAGTAGTACTTTCGCAGGTATCTCCTAGAGAACATACTAAATCATTTGCATCCTCATGCTCCTCAAACCCCTTTGGAAAATGACCTTTTATCGCGCGTATTGTAATTGTAGTCAACTCCTTCGTCAAATTGTGAACTTAGATAAGCAAAATAAAGTAAGTTTTCGATGCCTTGTCTGTGGTTATATGCAACACTAGAAGGGCATCCCTCGTATTGGTTGAACGTTAAAAAGAACCTCCAACTCCTGTTTGAAACCGAACAAATAATTATTTGACTTTATCATAAAGACGTTGCCCATTTCTATCCGACACTCGAAGCTGGGGAAAAAAGGACGAGCAGGACGACGAAATGAACAAAGAAAGTTGTCGCGAAATAAGTAATAACCTAATCAGATATAAATGCCCCTTAAATATCCCCAAGATTGCCGTTATCCATTACTCTGCTGGAATCCTAAGAATTGGTTGGTGGAATGGTGGTTTACATTTGGGAGATTCGTGCATTCCTTTGTACAACATTAAGAGCAGTATTTCGTTGTCGAATTGTTTTAAGCGCTATTTAAGTAATTGCGTTGGGTCTACCGAGGGAACTTTACGTTGGGGCGTATTCGATTTTTGTTGATTAGGACCGTTACAATCATTCTCGTCTTTTTAATCAAGGGAGTCGTCGCAAAATTCGATTAAACTCTCCAAACTTCTTTGGGACTAGTTAAATTTTTCTTTCAACCCCAAGAAAAATCCGCAACGATCCAACCTATCCAATTTTCGCATAATTTACACGTAAAATCACTTACAAACGCTACTTTCTCCACCCCTTCGCCCCTCCACCCCCTCAAGTCCCGCCATTTTCTATTTTTAACATCAGCGACGTCCAATATTTCCCGTTTGTTTCTTTTATACAAATGATGTTTGTTTGTCTTTCGATGCGCTTGTTCATTCGTTTCGATCCTCCCTCGATCATTATACATTGCGCCTTTGTGTTTCAAACGACAATAAAAGACCTACTCGTTATTAGTTAGAATACATCTGCCGTTTCCATGGACTCCGTTGGATATTCCCGTACGTATCGTACGGCGTGCGCTCTGGTTTAACGCCATTTTCTTAGATTCAGGATAAGTTCGCGCCAGATAAGGATCTATAATTTCCGGAATACTTATAAACCGCGGTTGAGACTCCTAGAAACAGATATACAACGTGGAGATGTAGGGCAGGAGGGGACAGGGGGTGCCTCTTGATTTAAACCGTCCATAAAATAAGAAATCATATCCCTTGTGGAAATGAGATTTGGCGATTTTTAAATTTAAGTTTCCCGTCTTTAAATCCGCGAGGATCATGTAGCTTGTTATCACTAGCACTGCAAACTGACTTTTTCATCAATTTCTGGAATATGTAGATAAATTTTTTTAGTTTCCTCTATTTCTATGATTTCAAAATTACCAATCATTCTTTAGATGTTTTAGGGCACCAGCTTAAATATAATCCAGACTGAAATACATACGTTTCTAATCTTGGGTAAACGTATTGCACCAACCATTTTGGCTAGTTAGTGTGTGGAGACAGAAATCTTGGTCCACTGAACAATCTGAGTCAACCCTGCATTAGTTTCTTCAGATATTGCACAATTTCTAGAACTATGATTTTGCAAAATTAAAATCTATAGAAATTGTGGGCAAAAAGCTTGCTAACCACCTTCCCTCAAGAAATAAATTCTTTCTGAACGTTTAAAATCTGTCATTGTAGATCTAAACGTATGATTCTGAAAAAAAAAGTATAAAACGCACATAATTTTACAACTAGGCTAAAATCTACATTTGCAACATTTCGTAATACACCATAAGTTCTTTAAGATAAAGGGTGAATCATCAGCTGATTTCTTTTAAAAAATGCTACAAAATAAACGCTGCAAAAAGGATTAACCTTCGGATTAGTTATGAAATAAAATTTCTTTCGAATTGCGCCCTCGATCCTTTCCGGATTTTCAGTATAACATCCATCTTTAAGGGCTCCCGAGAAGAAAAGTCCAAAGGCGCCTGCGGAGGCCAACCAACATCGCCAAAACAGCTGATGGCATGAATTTGGTGCGCAAAAATCGATTTGTATGGCCATCCTAGTCAAACCAAAGCTCGCTCAAGTTCAATTTCTCAAAAAGTAGCCTCTTAAGCGCTCTCTGTCCACGGTAACGTCGTTGCCATCTTCGAAGAAAAATAGGACATTGATGGTGCTACTCCAGATATGATGAGGACGCAGTGGCTTCACTACGATTACGTGTGGGTTTCCCGAAGTCCAAATACGGCAAATTTTGTTTGAGATTAATTGCTAGAAAGACTGACATAAACCAAGACAAACTAAACACACAAATTTCTTCGTCCGGCTAACAAAATTGGAAATTATCCTTTTAATGAAGGTGGAAAGGATGAGATCGCAGTTGGTTCATCACTACACTACAACTTAGAAGTCGTGGCTTTGATTTCCACACGCTCCATAATATCGAGGCATTTCTTCGAACTCCAGAGGCCTTAAGTTTGTGAAAATTTGTATGTGAAACTTATGCTCCTGGAGTAATAAAGGGTGGAATGAAGCAAGATTATAGGCCACACTATATTTAAGTTCCCAGCTGTAATTTGAAAAAGGCGTAATCCGTGCTAATCCCAATTTCATGAAAGTTCACGTGCCCTAATGGGACCTGCTATTATTATTGAGGAAAAGGTAAACCCAGGAGGTCTCAATCTTTAGGAATACATGCTTGCAGTCGAGTTTGTCACTAAATTGTTTAGTAAAATAGACGCCAATTTCGAACTGGTCTCAAGCCCAAAGAGAGACGCGATGACAAGGGGGTAAGGTTATTTTGCTTCAATTCCTCAGTCAGTTGGAACTTCTAAGGCAATCTTTAGAGACCTTTATGCAGATTTCTTCTCGGGCTAGAACGGTAGGTGTTGAGTTGCTGAGACTTCTGGTGAGATGAGGTTCTTGGGTTTAGGGACACACTTTGGGAAATAGCTGAGTCCACAGGACAAACACTTACGTCGTCGATTAGCATGTCGATGTTACGAAGTTTCTTCACAACATGCGTATAGCAGGGACGGTTCGTGCATTATTTGGACCGAAATATCTTTTTGGGAATTGGCGCTGTTACTTTGGCAATAGTTCCCAATGTCGTTCAAGCGTAAATCTATCTGATTCGTACCGCGAGGGTGTGATACTGTGTCCTGTCATTTTTTTGAGCGCGAATATTCAATCTAAAACTCAACCAGCAGATGGCCGGCAAAATATTTCACAAACAGGGGACAAGGAGATATTAGATAAATCAAAATGTGCAATTACGTCACAAAAACACCCCCTTCTTAATGAGGATTACCCCTTGAAATTTTCAAGTGGGAAAGCAGCCCGAAAGGCACTCAACATGAATACCCCCTCGACTGAAAAAAAAATGTTTAAAAATACATATCCCCTAGAAAAGGTCGAATTTTATAATTAAATACATTACTAAGCATTAAATAAATTTTATGTAACCCTTCATCTGGACTTGAAAATAACAAAGTCGGTAAGGCTGAAATTTCATTGGATACTTCAAGTGTGAAAATGATTTAGAATTTAGGACATAATAAAGAAGGGAAAAAAATGTATTATCTAGACGCTTTGTGGGGAAGAAAAACCGACATTCTCGGTGGCTTATGTGAGAAAAAAGGGACGGCGGTAGCGACACAGGACCTGTGGAAATGCGTTGAAATTTTGAAAAGGTGAACGCGTGAGAATTACAAATGAAAACTATATAACGTAAGTGATTTAGGTCGGGTTATAGTCGGAAGATATATGTAATATCATTAAAAATTGAAGGGCAATATGTTAGAGCATGGGGAGTTACATACGTCTGACATAAAAGCAACGTATTATCCGCGTATTCGTTTTATCTCCGCAACATAAAAGGAGTTGGTTTAAATCACAATTACCTTTTGATCATTTCCTTGCATGATACTCGAAACGAATGACAGTGAATTTAATCGCATTTAAAATCTTCATTTTGCCTCAAGGGATTACGGAGGAAAATTAATTTTAAGGAATGAGATGGAGTTATCGCATCGATACGAAATATATATCGCTTGTTCCCACTTCCCGATGTTATTAAAGCGATTAAGCGAAATGCTTGAAGGTGTTTGTTGCCAAATATCTCCTTAATCTCCTGTCCGCATCACTGGATACATGATTTGGGTAGAGTACTTATAGGTCCAGGTGATGCTCTTGGCTGAGCGCATCTTCGAAACTGATAAGATTAAAAGTTTCGTTGTTCGGTTCCTATAACTTGTTATTAGCGAATCCCTTTATGAGACACTTCGCTCTAATTGTTGGATTAAGCGCGCCTTTATTGTCTGTTCCTGTCGGTTGGGGTATACACGCAATATCGGTATTTTCGATAAAGTATTTTCGAACTCGGCAACCGTATTAAAATTAATGCCGAATAAATTTTTACTACCACAGCATTTGTTGCTTCGCTTTCTATGTCGACGATCCATCTTGATACCCTCTCTCATTAAGTCCACTTCTACTTTTATTACCGCGAAAATTAAAATGTGCTATGACCAACAACTACCACGGGAAATAAAATTCATTTGCATTGCATTTTTGCAATTTGCATAGTTCTCGCGTCCTTTATGTTCTTAGTTGCAGAACGTTTTACGGCTTCCATTAGCCGCGGTGTTATTTTATCTCTATTTCGTAAAGCCGACGTCAAGTCATTTACGGCCAACGATTCTATCACCTCCAACTATCGGATATCGCACATACTTTCTGAAGAATTTCAGAAGAATTCCCCGGATCCTTTTCCTGTTTGTATTAATCGCACCTACATATATCGAATTTCTGCTGGAAGCTGTATCAATAGAAACTCTAAATAAAACGCACGATTACTTTCCTGTTCTTGCTCGAATTCCTGAAAGAAAATATAGAAGGGACGAGAATTGAACTTCAATCATAAATGTAATGGTTTTTATAACATTTTTCATTGTTTCCTTTTATTGGGACAAAATAGACCTGTTAGGCGTGGCTTTATCAATCCAGTTAAATAATACCGCTGGTTAACAATGCTTTTCTTCCTTGGACTACTGATCATTAAATATTCTTCGATTTTAAACGTGTGTTACTCCAAAACTATGCCTGATACACAAATTGGGAAAGCGGATTCAGAATTAGCGGGGAAAATACTACAAGACCGGTCCGATTTGATCAGCGAAATACGCAAAAAGTAAAATTTTGGTTATCAGCTTAATCATTCAATAAAATTCTTCGGAATTTACGGGAATTAGATGGGAATTCGAGTGAAAATCAAAAATATATTAGATACGGCAGAAATTAATCAGATTGAAGTTTAAGGATGAAGCTCCTAAGGACGGGTTGAAAATGATAGAAACCAATGAAGGTTGTACGAACAATCGCATATTTTACCTTAGGAATTTACTTTTGAATATATTTCCGCATACAACTTAGAATAATTTCGCTCAAGGTATGGCGTAATATTAATCATAAACAGATAATAACCAACTGTCGGAAATAATTCTGATTCACTCCTCGTGTAACATCCGAGACTAATAAAATAATTGGCAAGGCCGAATTTCATCCGACTTGCCGTATTAATCAGTAACATTATGAATAAATATTGTATCGTTTATACTGTATAATTATTAATGACACGATAAATCAGACATAATGTTCTCACAGAAGCTATTGTTATACGATAGACGTTTACATGCATTTAATTATAACGAGCGGGGATCCGATAATATTGCTGAGTTATCTCCTCTATCGAACCCCCTCCTTTAATTGAACTGCGGGCAAAAGTATTTTATCGCCTGAAATTTGTTGGGTCAATTTCGGGATCGTGTTAACGTCATTGGAAGTCTAGTCGCGAAAATATTAAACATCCTGTGCATATCACGCTCGCAAAAAAGCTACGAGATGGAAAAAGGGACTAAATAACCGAATTGACAGGATTATAATCGCCCAAAAGTAATAAATGGACCTGCTGGAGCAGAACATGAAACGTTGGGGAATTGGTTTTTTGGAACACTGCCATTTATTATAATGCATGATCTCATCTAAGGATATATTATTGAACAAATTTAGTTGTTTCACCCGTTTTTATTTAAAATGCATTCAAGGGATGTCTTTAATTAATTTCGTTAGGTCCCTCGGTTTAACCCATAATTTTCAAATCAGGTGGTTCCCATAAAATCCATTTTGGATCTATTCATTTCGATTAAATTTCTAAAATAATAACATATTTCTACGGCGCGTAGTAAAATTTCTATTATATAATAAAGCGAACGATACATCATACTTTGAGCTTAGAAAAGATTTTCTACAACTGGAAATACATATAGCATATTCCGTGCGAAGAATGATAAAATTTGAGATCTAGAGGAAAGATGAAAATTTAATATTTCGCTCCATTTTACTAGTGCTACCATTCAAGTTGTCGTAATAGAGTAATGGTAGCACATTTCTTGATACGTCGCCGTAACGGCGTAAAAGGCGCAATACTATTTTCTTTTTCATTCGAGTTTTCTTCTGCTAAGGCGTAAAAGCAACACCGCCGACGGTTTTCAACTGTATCACCTCCAATCTGACGCAGTCATAAACCGTTTTAGACCCAATTAAAATGCATCTACTTCAATGCATTCCAGATCGGGGATAAACGGTAATAAGATGCAAGCATTCGGCGATAAATAACTCCATCCTATTAACAAATACAAGACCGATGGGACACGTGCAATTACAGAAATTACTTCGAATTACTTCTTAAACGAAGTCCATGCCGAAAGACATGTTTATTTCGACTAAATTCTTCGCTATAGTTGAAAGGAAAGTCGTAATGTCTTAACTTGCAATTTCCATTTTCCGAGATCGGCTACTTCACGCCTTATCGCTTTCTTTGCTCCCGCCTTAGTTTACAAACAATAAATACGAAAGTGAGTCGAGAATAAGTCTAAACCGGGATTGAAATTGGGGAAATTTACCAGTAAATTATATTTATTCATAGAGACGTCATGGCGTTCGCTAAATTTATTGTTTTGCTTCTGCAGGAAACAAAAGGAGAGTATGTTTTTGCAGATGAAGCTTGATATATCGGTTTTATCCCGCGGAAAATATTGTGCTCCAACTTCCAAGGATGGACTAGATAAGGGATACATTATGTGTGAAGTTAGGATATAGATTGTATCTATGTATAAGCACACATATGTACATATGTGCGTATATATTTTGACCACTTTCCCTAAAACAATAGGAAGTGTTTATTATGTAAAAAGGTTGTCTCGGATTGCTTTATTATAAATAATTTAACAGCCTTAACTTTTACACAAAAAGGGCGTAAACACTTTTTCCCTCGCGCCCGACGATAAATCAAAATAAAAGCTGACCTTAGTTACGAAAACAAAGAAAAACAATTCTGATAGGTTTGGCCCGAGGGTTGTCATAAAAACTTTTGCATATAAAGCCACTTGGCGCAGATTAAAATTTCAAATGAAATACCCTATTTACGTTGTTTACATTGCGCTCGAATTACATTTTTATACGTTTCACCCTCGTAATTATATTCGAAATTTTAATTATTAACTCAATTTTTGATTTAAATTAAAACCTCCTCGATTTAATTAGTAGGAAGCAATGATAATAAAGTTGTATATCTTCCTGTTGAAATTTCTCTAGAATTTAGATTGGATCTACTTACGAGGGGTGTTCTCTTTCCACCGAGCTTCCTCTACCAGGTCATATGACTTTTAACATAAATCTGGATTGCTATTTTAACCTAGTGGTTTAGGTGCTTAATAACTATAACTAATTTCCTTTTGTTAAGAATTTATTGTATATTTACAACAATAATAACAATCAAAATGAGAGATTAAGACTTCAATAAATCCTAGTGTACGTGATGATATCTATGTATATATATCACGAGGGGTGTACAATAATAAAGGTAAAGGTGACTGATACACAAACTGCGCATGCGTAAGATTACAGGTGCCATTGATGCATGACGTGATACTGCATTGTATAATTTGGAGCGTTGCTTTCTTAGCTTCCGTGAGACAAACAAACATGGCGCCTGTAATCGCAGAGTATTCGAAGTGTGAGGTACGCGAGGAGTTATCCGATTTTTGCATGGCGAATGAGTTAATCAGAACGAAATACATCACAGATTATAATTTTATAATTTTAATTTCTTGGTTCAAAGTACAAAAAAGAAAATTCTACATGCTCACAAATAAGTTTCAATGAGAAGCAAACCAATAGGAAACACCTTCAGTTAAGCCAAAATGGCGCGATTACGGCCCGAACGTTGTAAGCCGCAGAAGAAGTCAGCGTTTGGTGCAAAAGAAAACTCGAGATGGACGCATGGAGGTGAATCCCGATTCGGAGAAGAAACGAGGTAGACCAATGGCTTCACACAATGAACAACAACTTCACGATTGTCTATGTTTCGTTAGGAAAAATCCCCGCCGCATTAAAGTTCATGAAATTGCTGAAATTATTGATAATAAGATGAATATATGATTTGGATACTTTGAAAAATCATAATCAAAACGTATTACTTCACTGGGGTCATCGGAAAGAGGACAGTCCTCGTACTAATCTTGGAAATGTTAAAGTAAAATTATTATCGTAGGGAAAGTAAGAAAAGAAATTGATTTCGATTCATCCAAGCATATCTATCAATAACTTTCCATAAAAGGCGATTTCTTTCCGAAACCGGAATTAGTTTATTTCCCCATTTAACTTTCACCCTGACACTTTCCTTTACAATACGTACAAAAGCCGCATACGAGTTAAAAAAGGGGGCTTATATACATCGGCGGCCACCGGCAAGCCCGTGTATGTGATAGGTTGAAAGATCCTGAGCGTTGCCCTTTTGACATGTCCATAGAAGAAGGACCTTCATTTACATAACGTTACATATGTTCCGATATTGAAAACGCGACTTTTATATATCTCTATGATTTATGCTGCGAATTTCATTGAAACCGGCTTGACACGTTCAAGTGTTATAACACTTTTACGTATTTATTTTATATCTGTGTTTTCGCTCACGGGTTTTTAACTCCCCCTCAATGCGCCTCTTTTACTTTTCACGTATTTTCCGTTTTTCTCCCTCTTCCTTTTTCGTTTTCTTTCTGTTTGTTTGCTTCGCACGGCGAAACGACCTGCTAAAAGAAATCCAGTTCGCGTCTGCCAAATCAATTTCTAGGTCGAAATAGATGTTTTGAAATTCATAGGATATAAATCATCTTAGGGCGAAAACGTAGGAGTTTCATCTTTTCTCTTCTACTTTCTTTTTCCCTTATTTGTTTTGACGGATGTTCGCATTAATTTGCTTATGTTACGAAATAGACACACAACGACAATATCTATAGATTTTTTTTTGATAAAAACCATCCGTTTGAAAACCGAAGCCAATCAATGCAATTTTTTCCCTACAATTTGGTGTTTCTTTTAATCACACTTTCTGTGAAGCGAAGGTGGGAGCTTTGACGCTTGAGGCTATCAAGGAGCAGTTACATACTATATGCCAACTAATTGATTTAAATAAAATTGATCCAACACTTTAGAGATAACCTTAGATTCGTACAAGTAACCTGAAGTGATTCATCGTCTCTCGTATTCTTCATGAACATCCAATAAACATCGTGGCATTCATTGGAAGAATATGTGAAAGCAGTTATTGCAACCTTCACTTGAGACAGCCAAAATTGTCATATTCAACGCATCAACTGTTCGTTCCGGCGACTGGAACCGTTGGAAACGTAAAAAATACTTTTGGGTTTAGGTCGAGATTATAGGAATCTTCAGTTCGTCAGGGAAGCTCAAGTCGACTGAAAGTGCGCGAGCTAACAGACATGGTAGGCATATAAAAAAGTGTTAGACTTTAGGAAGCTGTGCTCAATGCGGGTGCCGCACTTGCTCACAATGGAATAAAAACAGCGTTGTGAGGATATTTCAATCGAGTGTTTGGTGGTTCTTCGCAACAAAAAGCCGAGTTTTGCATTGGTGCAAGGCCTTTGAAAGCAATATAAAGACTAAGGAAATCCCTTTTTTGACATTTCTATATTTACTTACGCCGATCAAAGTTTGGTTAATATCTAATATTTCGATTTTTCACCACAAATTCAATTGTCGTTTGTAGCGTACTAAAAGTGGTTGGAACCGTATTGCAAGCCTAGAAAGACATCGCTCGCATATGCCCGGTTTTGCTTTAAAAAGTTATGCTTAGCGATTCTATTAGCGCAGATTAAAACCGTTTTAGGATTAAGTAGTGAAGGAATACGATGCTCAAAACCTACACAATATATCAAAGAAATAATGTAAAGAGGAAACTAACAAAGCAACTGACAACAAACCTTAGCAAAGCTGATTAACGTCCTATGTAACTTTCAACTTATTTTTACATAAAAGATCTAAAGTTGCATTATAAATCTTTCACTTCCTCTCGGAAAAAGACTGGGAAAAGGGGAGAACGGGAAGAGGGAGGGAAACAAGGCGAAAAAAGGAGTTCGAACTAGGCGATAACAGTTGCCGAACTATATGTATTTTATCTTCGATCTGCAGTTCGTTACTGCTCTGAAAAGTGCTTTATTATTGTCATTTTAATTCGACCCGATTGTTTTAAGCATTGTCGTCGAATCGCTAAAACCAATTTAGTCTAAATTAAGTTTGTTAAAATTACAATTCGTAGCAAGTCAATTAAAGATGTTCTCTTTTAATCCAATATTGTATGAGAACAGCGAGCGAAACTCAATCAAGGCACGATTTACATATTTAAATGTAGTCTGGAGTTTTTATGCAACTTATCCCCGCAAAATTCTAGATCACCTTTTAATTAAGCGCGCGCCAGTTAAACGACCAAATTAAGAGAATAGAAAAAGGGTATAATTCGAAATATCGGTGTTCGAAAAAAAAAGAATTTTTCTTCGAAAAATCCGACGAAGCACTAGCGAAATTCTACCTTGCACGTCGTACTTACTGCTTGCAAGTTAGTTTGAGGACCGCGACTACCTACTCAACTACTTAAAATTCACGCCGGCACAATTCCCTGTAGACGTTAACTTTGACTTTTCATCCAACTTGCACGATAATATTGGCCAACATCCGATATTCCCAATATTAATTTTATCTCGTCTTAGATAATAAAACACAAATATGGGAAAGTTTGACAGCTTTCCTAAAAGACTTAATGAGTACGTAAGCTCGGCTTTGTGTTGAATTTACGATAGTATTAATACAGGGAAACCCTTACATAACCCCTTGAAGCTATTTCCTAATTCTTAAAAGAAATCGTAATGAATTGATCGCAACTGGGACTTCTGGTGGAGGCGCCGGTAACATACACCATCTATTTTTTACATTTATTTAACAATATATGAATATGAATATGAAACAATAACACAATAAGCTAAAACTTGTTTTCTTCAAGCAACCTAAAGTTACATCTTCATCAAACTGCGAGGGTAGAGTGAAAGGTTTACGGAATCGCTACTTTATGTCGTTGTGTTGGCAACTCTTTCATATCAATTGACTGCAAGTGTTAAATCGATCTGTCAAATACTCTGGTTTTGACAAGCATTTAAGTCAAGTGCATAATGAATTGGGTTTGAGAAAGGCTTTCTGCGAGATGGGTGCCGCATTTGCTCAATTCCGAACTCGAACCTCAGCCGATTGTTTGGAAGTGTTTAGGAGGAATCCCACGGAATTCAAGAGATGATTCGTGACCATGAATAAGGCCTGGATTCATCATTATACACCAACAATTTTGGTTAGGTTGCCTTCATATATGTATACTATCAAATATATCTTCGATTCTCTATCTTATAGAAATGCAAAGGTGTCAAGGATGATGATATTTTTGCCCACAACAATAATAATTTTGAATGTGTTGTCACCATACACGCCAGGAACAGCTCGCTTTATTAACTTAGTCGGATGTTTCTAGTTAGTTTCTACAAAGTCTTCATTAACAAGTGACATCGTATGTATTTCAAGTTTGATGTCAAACTAGCTGAGCGAGTGAAAAATAATTACAGTAAAACTGAAAGGGCTTTGAAACGCGATGCGGAGCTGACTCGCATTCGAGAACACCTAACTATTATAAGCGACACATGCATAAAGAGTTAAACGTTTTGACGTTGAAATTAAGAAAGGCGGGAATCATATCTGCAGTGCTGTCGTCGTATTCATGTAATGAGGGGAGAAAAAGGCTGAAACGCTTGCCGCGTTGTAGATCATTAACGGTACATCGACGACAGGTTATGCGAAATTAATTATTCCGAAATCAAAAAAAAGGGCCGGATCGTTCGAAAAATAGCGAGCAAAAAGATGAAAAGGGCGATCCCGTCGATTTCGTTCGTATCGATGAATTAATTAAATTTGTTCCATTACCGAAGCAAAAATTTCCTTTTCCGCGATGGAAACGTGGGAAACAAAGAAAATTAAGAGGGAAATAAAAAGTCAATATTAGCTTTACGGTGCGGGAAGAAGTATCTCTGGAAATATAAAAAGTAATCGCCACGATTGTTATTTCTTTACGTAAAAGCAACTGGGGAGGATTTGGGCTCGTTCGATGCGTTCGCCAAAATTTCACGAAAAGGGGTCTTAAATTAATATCTTTTCCTTCTCTCGAATAAATAAAATAGTCGAAAACCGAAATCGAATTGTTACCTTTCGAGGTGCCTGCAACTATTTCCCCAAAGCACGAAAAACCTTTACGAAAATCTCCAAGTTATCCAGGAGACATTATTCATTTTCCCGACTGTACAAACAGAGATTAATGATCACTAAAGCCGAACGCATAAAATATGTAATTGTAATGAAGAAAAATGCCCTGAAACGTTAGGTTGTAAAATATCAAAGACTCTCTGCATGTTTGTTTTCTTAAACAGTCACGTACGCTCGATTAGAATCGCTAAGGGATGAGAGGGTAAACATATGAGAAATCTGGTGCGATATGGCGGAGCCGGTGCTAAATGAAGTAAAGCCCGGCTCCTTAGTGGGAACCACGTCAAGTATCTAAAGGCGAGTCTAATCTTAAAAAATGATTTATGCTGCATTATATCCCTTGGAAAAAGGCGAAATCGAGGCGGCATTTAGTATGCTAAATATTATCTGGATTAACTTGTTTAGGTTGAAAATAAGTTTCCAAACATAAATCACTTTTAGATGTATGACAATGATGATGATGTAGGCATCGAAACTAGTCTTGATAAATCGGTTTGTTTACAAGAAACGTTTCGCTTCGACTTACATTTTACACAGAAATTCCCCTTAATGATGGTAATTCCCACTAACGTTCTCATCTAACAAATAACTACTATCCGTACAAGAGCGCCGTTGCGAAAAGACTAGTAACTAATCGCAATTTGAACCTGCATTTTTGTCCTGTTAAATTTCATTCATGGTGCCGTGTGTGGGGGGCTATATTCAATACTAAACGAACATCCCTCGTATTACTGTTAGTAGATAAATTTTATTAATAGGTCAGAACGTCTCACAATTGCTTTGAAAAATGATTTTCATACATATAAATCATTTCATAAGATTTTGGCTCATTACCAAATGAGCTTTGGCATTTTTACCCGCATCTGTATCCCCTGAAAATTTCCACAGTTCGCAATTACGGTCCTGAAAAAGCTATGTGTGTATGAAATAAATTAAAATTGTTAATTAATGCCCGCTGAAAGCAGTGCCAAGAATCGCATATAGGACACAGTAACCTACATAGTCGTAATTATTGCATGCGATCCTGCCAAGTACCGGTAATTACCATGACTTAAACTTTCTTATACGTGGTATGCATGAACTGTTTATGCTCACCGTTTTCAATTCCGTGCCGGGTTGAAAAAAGAGACAACGTGAATCGACTCGTCAACATTTATTTCTAAATTGAAATTGTTTGCAACTACGCAAATTACTTGAAATAATTTCCGAGGAGTTTGAGGAGCATCCCAATGATATGATTTATGTAAGTGGCGATTTAGTAAGTAATTGCGTTACGAGTAAATTATGCCAATCCCGTTTAGTCTGCATATTTGTTCTACGTTTTCGTGGGATGCGGCTGTAGTTTCCCGAATCGAACAAGGGATTAGAATTTAATACTAGTGGTTAAACGTTTCCGTAGGTGATTGTGGGCCCTTGCCTCTGTATATAGCTTTTGAATGGCGGCACGCAGAATCTGTGAATATATAACGATACAGCAAGAGCTAAGAAACGATGTGGAGAAGCTCTACTTCGACACAAATTATGTTCGGAAGTTTCCATAAATTTATGAATGTAACGGTAGTAGTACATGAGGAATTGACAGTGGTTAAATTCTGGAATCGGAGTGCATTTTGCATGCATAGTTGAGCCTTGCTGCTTAGCAATTGAAATATATGCAAACTAGTCTTTCCTTCTTCCTTACCTTCCCTCCCGCAAACCGAAGGCTATAATGTCTTTGTTCCTCGCCTAATATACATTGTTTTGCATGCTTAAGTCCAATATCATTACTTTATCAAGCGTTAGGAAATAGAACAGTATATTGTAACTACTTCCAATGAAATTACGAGTGGAAATTGGTCCACGACACCTTCGCTTTTAATAAATGTAACAAAGACCACGCCGAACCCGTACGGAAAACGAATTACCAGCTTGTTGGCGGTGCAATTTACATCTGTAATTGACCTATTTTTATTTACTGCGCACGTGCGGCACGAATCCTTGTCATATTTCTCCGTGCACTACAATTATTTTCGTAACAACAAAGGAAAAGGAACTGAAACTTGATTCGGCTAGCTTCCACAAAAATTTGTACTGTCTAATTATTATATTGAACTACGAAAGAATATTGAAGGTCTATAATTCTATAGAATTTACAAATATAAACTCTTAAACCCCGCCCCTAAAAAACGTTGTACAGAATTTGATGATTTACATTTTGTAGACAAGTCTACGAGGTGTGTACATAAAGTCATGGGACCCACCTTTTCACTTGTTTCATTCCAATAACAAACAACTCAACATTGTCCCCTTCAAAAGAACAACTTTAGGAAGTCACACAGGTCTGGAGATGTTCTTCCACTCCTCATCTCGGAAACTGCAATAGCCTTTAACTGGTCGGGTACCGCCGCTTGAATATCGTCAGTGCCAAAAAGCAACGTCCCCTGAATGTTGTTTTGATCACCGGACGAAGAAAAAGTCACCGGGACTCGAGGCGGGGAAGCAAGGAGGCTTACTGAGGAGGTTTACGAAAATTATTATGTGACAAGGGCGCATTCTTGTAATGCAACGCTCAGTTCTTTTTGATGTATGATATCATACGCATAAACATTTTTGAAATACTTCAAGAACTTTTCAGTTAAAGCGTTGATTAATCCCTTCACCTGAAGGCTCCAACTCTTCGCCAACAATTCCCTGGTTATCGAAAAAATCGAATCAGCATGCTTTTGACCTTTCACCTATTCATTCTTGCTGTTCTTGACCCTGGAGAGCTTGGAGTGTTATAAGCTCTGACGCTTGGTTTATGGGTAGTACTCGAACACCAAAGTGTGGTCACCTGTAATAACACGCTGCAGAAAATGGGGATCATTTTTACTCAATTCCGAAAAGCCCTTTTGGTCCTGCGTAAGGTTTCTTGAGTATATTTTTCTTATCCCCAATTCATTAGTCAAAATCTGATGAACGGTGCGTGATTCGAATTCAATTCAGCCTCGATCAATCTGACTGTGAATCTATGATCTGAACGCACAAAGTTCCGGAAAAATTCTGAATTATTTTTATATCCTTGTATTAGGACTTCATCCATTTCTGGAAACCCTACGAAGTTATTGTTTCCTTTTACTCAAGCTTTATCATTGCTCCTAACTTAAAATTTCTTCTCTTAGCTACTAAAGTCGAAATTTATTATTCGCGACACAGCTGATGGAAAAGAAAAATTAATAAATAAAACGTTCGGTACTTGAAGCGAATTTCTTGTCAAATATTAGAATTCCCGTCCACGTTTTCTTTTACTGTTTGCATTTCATTCTAGGTTATCGAGCATTAGTAAAGTCGCCGATTTTTCGAGCTTTGTAAATTTGAATAGCACAAGCTGAGAGTTCCGGCAATATATTCAATATACCAACTCCCAACGTTTCATTTCCAGCGAGTATTTAGATTAATTTCGCGAAAGTTCGCGCCGTATAAAATAAATGCTTACCGAGCTTATGGGTGGCAAACTTTTGCCGTTTGAATAAAATTGCGTAACGCCCGAACGTAACCCGCAAAAAAGAAGAAAAAGGCGTCTTAAGCAATTTTCCCTTTGATATGACGTTAATAACTTGAATATTATTTTTTCAGGCCTCGATATTACTTTTAAATGAAATCGAAATCGAAAAGTATATTTGAAACATTTACAGGTTTCATAATGGAGGTGCGAAATAAAGGCAACATATTTCCCTTTTCACATTTCAAGAAACACACTCCCTGGTTTTCGTTTCTTTTTTTAAAAAGTATAATGAAAAAGAAAAACTTCTGAAAGGAATCTCCCCTATTAGAATATTCCGCCGGAATAAACCTCGGACCGATTTAATTATACGAAACCGGCAAATTGACAAACTTTGAGATTCTTCCGATTTTGAAAAACTTTTTCTTCCGATACATACAAAATGCGACACACGCTTCCAGAATTAAGTTTTAATTAAAATCTTCCGATTAAAGTTTCGCGAAGGATACCGTCACGGAAACGTCACGATTTATTTTGTATATTATTACTCGCGAATCGTTTAAATGATCCGGTAAATGATCCAAAATGATCGCGCCACCATTCCGAAGGGGTGCGACAAAAACTATTTAAGCTAGTGGCCCAGAAGAAATGCTCTTAGTTAATTACTTTGCAAGACTGGGGTTTAATGTCCCAGTTAATTAAACGGCAAAAAGTAACAATTGTAAAATAACATATTGCGCCTAATAGCGGCAAGTTAATATCTCATTAAATAGATGAAGTAAATACGCGCTTCGCGAGAAAACGCCTGTAATTAAAGTTTTTACTACCACTGTATCGCACTAAATAGGCTGGAAAATTATTTTCAGTAAAGTAGCTACGCGCAAACCATACATCCCCTTTCAGAGTTGTTATTAACAGTTACCGAAACACCTTCTACAAGAGAGGGCGCAAAACGAGTAGAGGATTACGTTGGAAGACTTATATTTCTTTATGAAATTCCACTTTTATCTTTAACAAAGCGGGTCAAAGCAAAACATATTTTAAAGGTCAAAGTTAATGTGATTAACGAATTTTCAGTACTAGAATTGGTAAAGGTGATAATGAAGGATCTCGAAGGAAGTTATTTATCAAAATCAAATTTTAGTGTAGAAGGTTATGTGAATTACTTGGGAATTTAAACATGAAGTTTTCGTCGGTTGACCAAAATTTCGTTCAAAATCGCGATTCACATTTTGGGGCAAAACTTCAAATCGCTCTCGCGCCTTTATTTATGACTAAATCGCCATCGAATTAAGCTTTCCAGAAGCAGATTTGGACTGAGCATCAAATACGATAATAACGAACGCGATATCTCTCATCGTTTTCGCGTTAGTGCAAAATTATGGTAATTTCAGGTACGAAATTTATTTAAACTTTAAAGTATTATATCTCCGGAACGGTAAGTCGTAGAAACCGGGGGTTTGTTTCCTTCTAATCAGCTCATCAAGTAGGTTAAGCCTATCGAGTTTGAACCGGCTAGAATTATTATACGAAGCATGCGATCCCTAAGATTTCGCAATTCCAACATGAGTTTTTGAATGAATATGTGCTACGTAATTACTGGCAGCCTAAGGAACATTTTGACGTGAAATGACTTCGAGATCCGAAGATGAATGTCGTTTGCAACTGGTTCTGCAAGGCCAAAAATAAGAATATCATTCAATCTAGATAATTGATCAAAGAAAAAGCTTCGAAAGTAGTTTAGGATGACTAAAAATTGTAAATAATTTGTGGAGTTAGCTAATGTTGACTTGGAGAGTGTTAAGTCCCAACAACCTAACGCGGAACCTAACGGAGAAACAGTTTTGGGGTCTTGTTTTCAGGGGTGCAAAAATGCATTGTCTCCAAAGCGGGAATACTAAATTATAAATAAATGTGTTTTGCGAATAGGTCATGTATTACTCTATTAAGTATAGTGGGAAGAGAATATTTGCAAAGCTAGAAATACGAGGTGTGTACATAAAGTAATGAGTTCCAACTCGCACTGATGGCGTATCTCATGTTCAGCTGCCCCCTCCAAGTCCTGCGTCACCAGTCTCATTACTTTATTTACATACCTCGTACTTAAACTATAACATAAATAATAGATTGACGAGATGGCAAATAACTTGCCTTATCTCAGAGATCGATTGGATATGTAAAACAACCGATCATCATTTGACTTTTAGGAGGGATAATTTGAATTATTCACTTTGTTGGAACAAAGGGTGACAAGTACAAAGCTACGTATATCTAAAGGGTAACGTTTGAGATAATGGATTTAACACTATCAATTTATTAGCGGGGCTAATTTCTACTGTAATACAATATAATAATTGTCGAGCGGAGGATTTAAACCGTTCTACTTAAATAACCTAATTATTACGTACAAAACCAACAAGACATAAACAATAGCTTAATCAATAAGCAGTACATTGTAGAATGGATGTTACTACACGAGTTCTAAAGGCTTTAGCCGTGTTAGTAGTCGTAACTATTCAACATAGGCATGCATTCATTAAAGACGATCAATGGTTAGATATATTGTTCGAATTAGTTTGGCCCGATCAATATCTTGTAATCCAGAAAAGCCCCAACGAAACCTAAAATAAATCTACGGGAAGTAATCGTAATTTCAATAACCGGCTCCCACATTAAATGTATTACAAAAGGTTTTAGCGTTTACGCACGAAATCGCTCCGTAGCGTTTATATTAATTATAAAGCATATTATTGTGTGGGATATGTTTCAGTGGAACTATGTGTGTAGTCGCGATGTTAGTTTGATTTTCTATTGTGACATTGCTTTACATCTACAATTATGATATCTATGCTATTGTTTATGTAACCTCGTATCGACGAAGTAACGCCAAATTAATAACGTGGTTTCATAATTAGGTATTCATAAGGTAACTTAACTAGGAAATAGGACAAGGAAATTCAGGGTGTGTTTCGTATTGGATCAAAAGCAACCATTGTTGTGGTTAGAAACACAACTAAAGCAAACGCAGCAGCAAACACGATGACACGAGAATACCAACATAAAACTATATCAAAGATTCATAAATCTAGAAAAAGGCTTTTGATGGAACCCCTCGAAAAGTTAAAGGGGGCAGTTCGTAGATGACCTCGTGATTTTGCTCAAAGGTGAGAAGCAACTGAAACAAAACTTGCTAATTTGGAACAAGAAGCTCGCACTGAAACTAAACGTGGGAAAAAATAGAAATAATGGTAAGCAGAGATGAACGAAAAACAAATGTTATGGTAAACGAGAGGAAAATACGAAAAACAGCTTCAAAGATTTGAGAGTACAGATAAATGATATGGGCGCCCAAGAAATTGCTTCGCGAATGCACCATGACCTAAAGAATGCTTCCATTTGAAAGAAACCCACCTGCCAGAAAGTGAAAATAAGATACGACAGTCTTCGTGCTCCTATTAACTTTCGGACCGAAAATCTCGGCTCTCGTAAAGAAATTAGATGAAGACCAAGTACTTGAGGCGAGTATTGGAGATAACCAGGAGAGATAAGATAAGAAATGGTAGATTACGAGAAACCCTACAGAGAGGAGCACCACCATTAAAAATAGAATGCAGCCTCGTCATATGATTCGGAGATCTACGTAGAACGAACAACGACAGACTAACTAGAAAAGTGAGCGAAGCTAAAAAACAAGGAAAGAGAAAACGACGCAGAGCTGCCACCATATGACGCGAAAACATCGACATATTCCTAAAGGAGCGGGAAATAGACACGAGAGCAGTCAAAGCACTGGCGAGAAACAAGAGAAAATCGAACAAATTTATGTATGCAGCGAGAAATGAATGGAAAGACGTTATACCCTACACTTTCAGGAAGGCACGGGACGTATACAGGATGAGTCTTTTCCGATGTTTAGTATGGG
The DNA here is from genome assembly GCA_038088585.1 of Chrysina gloriosa. Lineage (NCBI taxonomy): Eukaryota > Metazoa > Arthropoda > Insecta > Coleoptera > Scarabaeidae > Chrysina > Chrysina gloriosa. Next base: position 121,077 of record CM076096.1, on the reverse strand, counting down.
GATTCCGGAGAGTAACGGAAATAGGAAGACGATTAAATGGGGAAAGAAATGCAGTTTTACATTCACATCTACAGAAGTGGCTTCGTCGAGACCAAATATTGATAAGTAAAAGTTTTTGTGATTTTGTATGAATACGTTTTTAATGTTGAAAGAAGTTCGAAGTAAGGACATTTAAGAGAATATTCCTTGGAAATTGCATAAAATAGATACAAAATCACTACGTGGATTCGATCTGGACCTTCACACGAAGCATCTCGGTTCTTCTTGCATAGTTTAAGTCGTCATCGCAATTTACACAAACACAAAGCTCAAAAAATCACAGCAACCGAACGAATTTATGCAAAATAATGCTAAATATATACATATTGCGAAACATCACGGAGGGTTATTACTGAGGATTCAGGAACTGCTAGGGAACATGTGTATTTAGGTCAGCTTGTCAACATGTCATCCCTACACCAACTTAATTAGAATTAATTGCATTGAAATGTACCGCGCTACTATTGAAAAGTAAACTGTTGTATCTGTGCTAACGTTAACATTTCAACGTTATGCCGGAGTGGAAGGAAAAAAGGGAATTTGAAATCCAGAATATGTGTCGTACTATATATCTTTCAAACTACCCACGATTAAATCTCCATCCCTTAAATCTACACAAAGAATATTCAAAATCTATTTATGCAACAGAATGGCTCCCGAATCGTATACGAAGGACTCGTAGTTATTTATATTATGCTAAAATGTACTTCCTCAGAAGTTGCATCTTTGGTAAGTCGATATTCGTTTAGATCTACGCCCGAGGTGATGCCCGAGATATCCAATAGCGTATCGGCGGTGTATGGCTCAATCTACACCTGTCAGTGAATGCCGAACGTACGACATGAGAGTCGAATAAAAAATTTTAAGCTATTCCGACCGCTCCCGCTTGCGCGCCTGGAATCCTCAATTAACGCTGACCGATTCATCCCCGAGCCAGGGTCATTCCTTTAAATAATATGGTGAGGATTTAAAGTAAATAAGTGCCATTGAAGTTTTCAAATTAGATCGGATGCCTTTCGGCAATAAATCTAGGAGAACTGCATCCAACTTTCGAGATAGATAGCAGATGAACTTTCGAAATCCGGAATCAAATTCCGGTCGGAAAATATATCTAGTGTTTAAGTTTAAAGCGGCAAATGCCTTTCGGCCGTTTGTTCTCTCCCAGAATTTAAATAACGGAAAATTGAGGAAAAAGAAATGTTACCTACTATAAATGGAATACATCAAAGTAATCTAATCGTTTGTAATTACTCACCAAGTCGAACATTTAGAAACTTTAGTAAGTAATTTAACATTGCTCCGACTACCATGAAGTTGAGGTCAAAATTCAAGCGTAATGTAGAGGAAAAAGAAAATGAAAGGGACTCACCCAAATCTCCGTCCTCAATCGTCCTGAATTTCTGCAAAAAAAAATTTCAGGTTAAATGTCAGATTTTTCAAAATTTTGCCAAAAAACGGTACATGATAAGTATAGTCTGCAATTGCAATCCGGGATTAATAAGGCATAATGCCCTTCGCGATAGTTATGGGCTATTGCACAGCTTTTGCTGACAGCGCATATAATTTAGTACGTTATTATTATTTTGCCTCTCGTATATAATTCAGTATTTAAGTAAATGCCGTTTCGATGTGAACAGCTGCCAGTTTTCATATGAAAGCCTGTAGAAAATTACACTGTCGCTTTTTGGTATCATAATGGTACTTATTTAACACCTCTCGTAATAATAATAATAATAATGGAACAACCCGGCTCCTCCACCATTTTTATTTAAATAATAGATAATGATTTCTATGTATTTTATCGGTGAAATTCCAAGGGAAGCAGATTAATTTATCAAAAGGTAAATAAATACCTGATTCCATTTTAAAGGGCGTCGTTGTTTCATCGAATTATGAAGAGAGTTTGCGAACGGCAAAAACTCGCGGACTATTCGTTAATAATGGAAAACGCATCGCGATTTAGCCTTGCGGCAATACGTTCCGGATTCCAATTGTTCCACATTCGAATTGCGCTTTTGTCTATTAAAATTCCAGATTTCCAGGATTCCGTATGATCGTCGCGACGACGTAAGCAAAATCTATTCCTCGTCGACAAAAGGAAGCCGGAAAAATCAGTTCATTTTGAAGTTAATTTATTCCCGCTTCCTTCAGGAGCCCGAAAAATATTGGTAAAATCGTTGTCCCCAACAGGTACATGGTCATTGACGTTAAAGTAATCTAAGATGACATATTGTTTGATCATCGGATATTTGCGTTAATAATGGATTTTGCCCCGGTTGAGGTGAACATTCCGTAATTACAGCGCAATTACGATAAGCAGGAAAACATCTATGCTGCTGCAGTCGCTCCGTAGTACAGGTATCCACATTTCTCCAATTATGCTGCTCATCTAGTGGCACAATTATCGTTAATACACTACAATACAGCAGCCGGCTCGTCAAAAGCCCCTGCACTACGTCCTAAGTACTTTCTGAAATTGTTTCAGCACAAACCGTGTACTGGTTCGTACTCTATGCTTCCGCTTACAGACATTTACAGAATGTGTCAGCTTACAAGTTAGCTTTTGTCGTAGTTCCTTTTTGCATCCAAATTATAAGTTCAGCATGAAAACACCGAATTAATTGGAATTTCCACACGTTTGCGTTTTATTTTGAATATCTGGGATAAATAAGAGCAATTATATTCTGTGCATGCATTAGCGAAGTGGTATGTCAGAGGTCATCTCGTTGCAACTTCTGGCCATCAAATTTGATATTTTGCTTCCAATTAAGTCATGGATGGAATATGTGTATGCGCATCCACCAAAAACTCCCAATTAAATTGTAAGTTGTGAAATCGACTTTTATACGTTCAAGTTTTAACGATCAGTAAACAAATTGTGTACGTCGCTGAAATTGTTTCAGCACAAACCATGTACTGGTTCACACTCTACATGTGCTTCCACTTACATACATATACAGAATGTATCAACTTATGACAAACCAATTTAGCTTTCAGCACGGTTTTCCTTTTTGCATCCAAATTATAAGTTCAGCATGAATGCACCGAATTAATTGCATCCACAAATTTGCGTTTTATTTTGAGTATCTAGGAGAAATAAGAGCAATTATATTCTGCACGTGCACTAACGAAGTGGTGTATCAGAGGTCATCTCGTTGCAACTTCTGACAATCAAATTTGATATTTGGTTTCCAATTAAGGTCATCAATCTAATATGTGTATGCACCTCCACCAAAATTTCCCAATTAAGTTGTAGGTTACGAAATCGACTTTTCTACAGCTTTCACGATCAGTAAACGAACTCTGAACGTTTCAAAGTTTAGTTTTAAAGTGGCTCATCAAAGAAACACTAAAGTACGGCGTCGCATCTGCATATAAATCGGTTCTGAATAGATTTTTATTGTAGTTAGGTTCATCTCTTAAACTATGTATACATCTAGGGATACATGCATGCATACATACGTCTCCTTTATAGTCTCGTCACATCTTGTATATTCTTTATGGGAGTTTCGAAAGCTGCGAATAGAGGGAAGAGAGTGTGTTTTATGCTTTTCGAGAATTATTATTTAGGTCTTTCCCCGTCGCACGGGGTGCGTTCGACGAATCGATAAAGTCAACCCGAAAACACCTAGGGCAAATATTGGCGGAATACATATCGGCTTCTTTTTTCGTAATGGTGGATTTTGACAGTATTTATTTGTGTAATACGTTTTAGAAAGAGAAAAAAGATTTACAAAAAAGGGAAAAGTCATTATCTTGATTAATTTTAGGAAAACCGAAGAAAAAACATTTTCTTGGCGTTTCACCCCTTTCCACATTATTACCTTGTCCGTACACAAAGAACACGTTAAGTCTTCTCACTTGACAGCCATAAATTATTTCCTCCAGCGAAAGGTCCTGGAAGGCATGGCTCTTGTTTACAAGATAAATTAGTAAACAAAGGTCGAAAAAGAAATTTCTAATTAAATTTAAGAATGTACTCGTTTAAAAAAACCGAGAAACATGTCCGAACAGATTACAGAGGTTCCGTTACACTTTAGGGTTGAAATTTAATTTGCGTTAATAAGGACTTTCAGATCCAGAGATGCTTTCTCCTTTTTTATATCGGGGAAGCTTAATTAAATCAAATGCAACCTTAAACACAGTATAATTACTACTGTAGAGCATGAGGCTCGGTCCTATAATTATTTCGCTGATCTTGAAGGATGAAAATATTCGAATCGGACAATTTCTTTTGTATGTTTCGAAGGGTAAAAATCGAACTTGGAAAAGAATAAAGAAATTTCAACGCCTTCTGGGTGATGCAATTTCTATTCTTCTAGAACTATGTAACCTCTTTCAAACGTTACGCAGGTAGTATATGTATGACATAATACATTACAGACTTTGAATAAGTAATTTGCTATTTAAAATAAGAAGTATTACGCATACGAGCTGACTGATAATCTTTCGTAATTCTTCTTCATGCCGCGCGAACGTTTTATCTTCGCCAAGATTCCTCCGCGCTCGAAGAGCGCGAAAATTATAATTATTAACAACTTTAAAGCATGGTGTACTTTGTGTTGTAATATATTTTACGTTTATTTAATGAAGACTGATAAATTTCAACAGCGTTTGGACTGGTGCAGAGATTGACATCGATGGAATAAGGAGGGGGGATCAGGATTCTGTTTTAGAATGTATGGCAGACATATGAAAGTTTGAGGAAAACGTGGAATTTGATGGGTCATGGAATGGGTCTCTATTCATGGGAGTACATCGCCTTTGCTCTTCATGTACCCCCAAGTTCGTCTATTTCTTCAAACGCTCCAGAACAATCTGCTTCAACAAGACGATGCCCAGCCTCACATTGTAAGGGTTACCAACTAGCTGTTTTGAAAAGGTCTACGTCAACTTTTTCCCTCGGCCGCCAAGATCTCCGGATCTTTCGCCAATAGAATGTCTAGGGGGCTAGGGAATGCATCTAAACCACCGTTGGCTTTGAAAGCTCTGCGACGTGAAATACATATTCCTTCAGAATCAATAGACGATGAAACTGAGATCGGAAAACTTTTAGCTTTGATGCCTTCCAGCGCCTTGTAGGTGATGCAATTTTTGTGTTAGATGATAAACAAGATTTACGGTGCTTTCTGGCACGTCTACCATATTGAAATGTGACCTAAATAGGGTGAATGGGATTTCAAAGAAGCTGCGCCCTCCCTTCAGTATGTCAAAAATTGCTCAAATAATCCAGGCATGAAATTCGTTAGACGACAACAAATGTCCAATCATCGCTCGAGTTTCGCGCGGTAACTTTCAAATTTAGTATTATAGCGTAAAGCATGGAATTTATCTTTATCGAATTTTCGCCTGCTTCAATGGTCTATTCGAATTGCTTCCAGATAAATCGTTCCATATTGGAATAAGGGCGAAATATGAAGAACGTAACCGGAGATATCTGATACACAAGCACCTGGCGGGTATCTACTGTAACACTTTTATTCGTTATCGTCGATATTTAAGACGAATATAATATCAAAAACGCTTTACATGGGGGCCGTGGAACAAATTTTATCTTGATATATTACGACAGTCGCGCGAATGGCTATGACATACACCACAACCGAATATTTGCAATGTAGTTATCACCCACACGGGAGCTGTATAAATCACTCGTCGCCCTGTTTTATTACGCTGCACCAGCTATACCAGCGATAGCAAGTGATAACAGCCTGGAGAAATTCTAACACGAATACGCTCCTAACGTTTACGCAACAATCGTGCGTGCCAAACCGTTTCGGCACATGCAGATTCATTTCGGCCCTCTCCTTTCGGTTTTTCAGATTTTACTACCGCTTCGTCGTCCTTGCGAAATTGTCGTTGCCGCAATTACACTAACCGTAAATACTTTTTTCCGACGAAAACTGCCATCTTGTAGATTTCTGACCAGCACTTCGAGCTGCATAACTGTCCGATATATCGTTACGAATAGCGATAATTAAAATGTAAAGGGCACGTTTCAATCATTGGAAAATTAAGTAAAACTTGGGAATGCGTGATAAGTATAAATTTCTATAGAGGGATTTACAATTAAAAACTTCCCAAACTGGAAGGTTGTATATATTGTAAAATATTAAAGAATTTCACCCAAATCTCGGTTCTTCATCTGATGTTCACCTCCATCGTCCTGCATTTCTACAAATAATTTCGGGTTAGATGTCAGATTTTTCAAGATTTTGACAAAAGACTATATACATATAGTCTGCAGTTCCAGTTCGAGATTAACAAGGCATAATTCCCTCCCCGATAATTATATGGCTATTGCACAGCTTTCGCTGAGAATGGCGATAATTGAAACGTAAATGGCAATGGAAAATTAAGTACAACTCGAGAATGCGTGATGAGGGATTACAAATTAAAACCTTCCCAAACTGGAGGATTGCATAGATTTTAAAAACATGTCTCAGATCTGCTAGATGTAGATTTATTTGTCATATAAAAATCCATTTCGTACGTATGACGAGTCATTAATTCTAGTAAGCATAAAAATATCAAACTGTTTTGAACGAGGAAGATATCCAATTATATCAAATGACAAAGTATACTAGAAATACAGACGCAAAAGTGTATCGTCCCACCTTTATTAGGTGCACAGCTGTGTACTCTCTGCGTGCTTGTTATGGTGATCTGTAGTTCCCTCACATGGTCAGAGAATTATCTCGTACTTCACAGGCCCAAGCCGCCGTTATAATAAATTCTCGGCTGTGTCTAAAAGGTTTCCTTTTAAATGTATTAGAACTACTAGAACGTTTCCTTGTTCTGAAGGGATTCTGAGGGTTAAAAAATTGATCTTTGGAGAACCCTCACTTTGAGGATTAAGTTTTAAGTTGAAGACGTAAAAAATTTCACCGGGCGTGATGAAGGGATTCTGTTTAGGGTCGGAAAAAATGATGAAACGAGGTGCGAGTCCAATCCCTAAAGTGGTGAAAAGAAACAATAGGAATTTTTGTAGATATCCCTAATGTTATACTTAAACCAAAATGAGTCCCATAAGATGTTTTCTACATATTCTAAAAGGGTATTATCGGTGTTGGGAAACTGTACCTTTAATATCCCTAGAGAAAGAAGCGTTTCGCTTCCACGACATCATCAATTCGGAAGTGATGGCCCTCAATTATTAAGATCCGCTTAAAAAAGCACAGCATAAACAATTACCCTAACAGATCTATGAAGTCCTTAGATCTTAATGTAAATCCCCTTTCACGCAGCCAAATCGTCGGAATATTGCGGTCTCTTTCGGTGGAACGGCCCTTAAGGAAATGTATTGGATAAAATATTTATGTTCAAGTAGTGTACTCATCTCGCCGAAACAGATCTCCACTTTCTTTTCTTCCGTCTTCGGCCTCGAACGTTTCGAAAGGAATTCATAAAATCACCGGTCATTTGCTAAGCAGGGAATAGGTAGTACGTATTACGAGAGCTCGCGTTGGGAGGAAGTTCATAAGTTTGTAACGCTTTTATCAGGATGTCGAGAGAGAGAGGAGATGTTTGTTGTTCCTGCTTCGTCCCGTTCGAACTCCCTTGATTAACGGTTGTAACTAAGGTCCTAGAGAGCCTGACTTTTGCGACATTCTTAGATTTACAGCTTCAGCCTAATCAACACGAATACAACACGAATCTTGTACGTTCGATTTCGGAATTGTGTTGGCGAATCGTATTCTTTTATTTGCGTATGCTGTTACTACCGTAACCACCCTGCTAATTCCAAATTGGAAAGACCATCAAAATGTTTGGATTGTAAAATTACACCGGTTGGTACAATATTTCCCGTTCGGTTAAATTATAAATAAATATAAACTGCAGCTGAAATAAGTCTTGTGTAAATAGCGCGAAGATAAAGCGCGACAGTGAATTATTAATGCTGTTAGTTGTATTAAAAGTTATAGATACCTTACTTCTAAAATAAACGCTTCGCCATGAATATTTAAAGACCGCCTGCGTTTATAATTCAAAAGAATACACTCTTATCTACCGCAGTGAATTAATAAATAGCAAGTTTTGTATTATTCAAATTCCTTCGGAGCAGTCGGGAAATTTCGGCGCGCAAAACCGCTATCTGATTGCATGATTTACCAGATTGAAACCGGAATTTATGCGAAGGGTTTAATTATGTCGCCGTTTTAAAATAAGAAGCCACTTTAAATAATTACAGCGTTTTCTCTATCGGATACGATTTTCCTAAAACGAATCCTGTTTTCCTTTTTGTTTTCAATTTCTTCCATTGTTGGTGGTAACACCTCTTCGTCATTTATTGGTAATAAGCGTCCATCACTTCCCGTATAGGTTTCCTTCTCTTTTGAGCTCTCCACCTATTGATTCCTCCTTTCTTATTTCCGCGAGTGTTGCTAATGACCAATTATTATTCATATTTTTTATCGTTCTCGGTAAACTTTTGCTCCACTTCTCTGATTTTATTTGCGATACATTCTCTAGTTATCTCTCCTGCTTGTCCTGTTAACGTTCCCCCTATGAGCTTCAAATTATCTCTTCTCTCACAAACAACATCTTCGGTTTCTCAGAATAGCTCTTTCGAATTATCCCCAAGTATTTTTCTTTCTTCACGGAAAATATAAGGTGGATGTGATTTGAGAAAAACACATTCGAGTTTAAAATATGTAAAGCGAATATCCAATAAGGTTACGTCGTAAACAGATCAAACCTACCGCCGGATATATTAACTTTGCGTTATATATTGAATTAGTTATCAAGCAATTTGAAATGGTTTTCGTTACAATTCCCCTGCCCTAGTAAATGAGTAAACAGATAAATTTCTGCGCAAACCGATTTCTTTTCCCTTTTGTAAATAAACTTATAAAAAAATGAAACGGAAGGATTTCGAATATCAATTTCAAAGTTTCAGATTTAATTAAAATGCCTCGCGGATTTCATTTATTTAAAAGGTAAATTTAAAAGTGCCAAATATCCTATGCGGTGGAAGTTGCCAAACACACCCGAACAAGTTGTAATTTCGAACCTATTTGTTGTTTTTTTCATTACGGAATATAGAAAACTCGAACGCTTCCTACGCAAGACATCCAGAAAATTTTGATCGTGTAGGTTCATGCGCGCATACACGCGAAAGTACAAAAGTCATATATTTTCCAGTTGGAAATTCTATGTGGAAAGCCGCTGACACATAACTCGGCCAGCTTCCGCGTTGTTTCCGAACATTTTCATTAGCATTTTCAACTGCCTGACGTGACTAAATGGGAAAATATCAAAATTCAGTGCCGACCAACACTAACGTCCAACGTCCAATGTGAAACACTGCATATCTGCCGATCATTAAATGCGAATAGTACCACCGGAAAATTTTCTAATACACAATTTTGACAGACAGTATCAAATTCCATTAAATAATTGATAAACTGGACATCAGAAAAATCCATATTATAGTCGACCTTATATTTCTAAAATATTCCACCGGAACAACGTTTCAACACCACCCCGCAACCAAGCGGATTTTCTTTCCTGATTTTTTGTACAACGTCGGATTTCTTCAGTGCTTTTTCTTCCTATTCCCTTGCCAACCACTTCGTCTACTTATTCAGCAGTACGAATTTTTGCGGCCCACGTAACACGCACAAGCGACATAACGCATTATATTTGATGGTCGGGGTGCTATTTGTTATTTCCCGATACGCGTTGTCATGCTCTTTTTATGTATCTAACGATAAAAAAGTGCCACTTCGCAGATATACTAGATTGTATTGACCTGTAAGCAAGCAATCCAAAAGGAAGACCTGCATGTTGTCCATCCCTTCCTAGTTGGGGTAAAAAGACGTAATAAAAATACGAATCTGTGTAATTTACCAAACGACTTCTTTAAGTTTCCGTGATTGGTCAAAAGATTATCCGCAATTGATCAGGTTTTCGAACCTGTTGGCATTTTCCGTCCAACTTAATTACGCGAGTTAAGGATTCCAATGCAAGCGAAACAAGTGTCCTGAAATTACCTAATGAATATGTATATGAATACATCGCTTCGTACTTATCTTCGTACAATCTTTGGAAAACATCTGATATATTCCATATCAGGTCGAAAAGTAAAAGACATCTCAAAAACACGTCAGAACTGCATCCTATTCGATATCATTTCAATTTGGAACAGATTAAAGAAGAGTAACAGAAAATCTCGAGAGACACCTCACCATGAACTCAATCGCTTTGAGTGTAGACGACTATTCGCTTTGGGTGTAGAGGACTATTGTTCAAAACTTATATAAACTTTCAGACCTGCGTTAAAATCCTATTCTAGGCTTCTCGACCAAAACCTTGATAACATATCTAAAAGTATCTGAAATGATGATAGTTATAGTTTGTAATGTCTTCGTTGTAATACGCCGATATCAAATAGTGCAACAGAGCAAAATCCAAAATAAGTTTTGATCAGAAGTGGACAAGAACTAATTTGCTAATTTTCCGATTTCATCTCGGCCGAAAAAACATCGCTGAAAATTACAAGAATCCTAGTTGTATTTATTTGAAGTTCCTTTGTTTTTAATTAATGAGACGACCAAAACGAAGAAAAAGGATTTTACGACTCCGTTTAAACCGCCGATCAATACTTCGGAAACTAGCCGTGTTTTGAATATCAACTCTAAAGATCGAGTTCCAAATTAGGCAATTTTAAATTTCAGCGAACTCGAGTAAAAACTCCGTCGAATGGAAACTACTAAAAAAAAAAACTTTTCAGGCGCGAACTTCGAATGCGGCGAGTGGTACAAAGAGGAAAGTATTTCAATATCAAATGGTTTTAATTAAATCTCAAATGCTGCCATCGTTGAAATAACGAATATGAAGAAGCGAATCCATGAAGTAACAATTCCGGTTGATCTAATATTTGATTTCGGCCGGCGAGATCTCTTCCGTGTCACAAGAAGTATCCGGATATCCGACTAATTAAATGCGTTTCGGCTGTATTTTCATGTTTATGATTGACGCTAGTACTCAACGTGCTCGAATTTTAATTCTCTTAATCATGGCGTTTAATAAATTTCATTAAATATGTAGGCTGCGCTGGATGGAAATGCGTTTTTGTTTTACGTCCTATTTCAGCAGATATGCATTAAATGTTTGCGGGAGTTAAATGTGTGAGTTGGTATGCAAATATTTGCTAAATGAATATTATCGTTAAGGTTCGATCATTTTCTAGTTAGCGGTTTCTATCATATTTACACGATGACTGAAAAGTTATTCCGGCAATTTTCAAGTGTAATTATATATAATATCATCGAAAACTCTGCGATCCTCGCAAGAAAAACTTACATGGGTAAAACTCATTAATTAGAACTTAAGCTCTAAATCTATTTCGTGGATTTACGACCCCTATTCATAAATATTCATCGCCAGGGCTTTAGGGACCCAGAAAAAATCAACTAGGCAAATCTGAATTTCATCAGCATATTTATTTAAGCAATGTTCAACTTGTAGATTGTAACGTACACAAAAATATGTTCGTGTTTAAACTACAAGGTCTGTTCAAAATGTTTTCGATCTTTAGCCGGGCAAAATCGAACTGTTTACTTACAGATATGAAAGCTTGGGACCGTACATACCTATCCCAGCGTTGCTACCACTGTTGGAAGCATCCTTGGAAGACCGTTTTACTCCGGGTACTCATCAATGCCTATCAAATATCATCGCGGGGTAGGTCGAATACGTTTTGAACAGACCCCGTATATCTAGTTTTTTCCCTGTTATATATTTTCCAAGTTGCTTGAACGAGACGTGCCCTTAAATTACCTGAATTATTAAACAAAGTTCCTCAGCCTCGACTTAGAAACATTAGTGATATCAATAATTACTACGACCTCCGGAAACTAACCGAAAATGCACCTAAAAGAAAATACGGAAGCTCGCGGGTGGTGATATTTCTTAAAAATGCTCCCATGAAAAGTGACTGTCAGAACCGCAGGGCAATATCTATCTATCTACCTTTCAGGTAATAATTCCGACTTCCTACAATTTTTACTTACATTTAAGGGAAAATCGACCCAAAAACGTATTTTTGCTATCCGGAAACGCGAATGCGACGGACATAAAACGAAGATTTGACGCTGAAGTAAAATTGCAACTTATTCGTGCTGCTATTCATCGGCACGAATTATCCATCGGTTAATTTGATTCCCTTTCCCCTGAAAAAGCACGGATCTAATTTCGGTTTGATTTGTAGTAACATTACCGTTATCGGTATCATCGAATATTTGGTTATAACCTGCGAGCAATTAGTTATAATTGGAAAAAACACGTACATTTACGTGATAAATTTTGACATAATGACTTATAACTCGCGTTTGTATCGAATTATTGGCTTAATTTTTGCTATGACTGATGTTGTCAATTACTGAAAGGGCGCGAAAATAGTCAATCTGATGGATTCATGATAATTCACGATATATTTAGTAGTCGTTAATTTGTTGCCAATTTTGGACTATACAGGACGTGTATAGGCTGGCGAAAAAACCCTTACAAATCGAAATGATGAGTCTCGGTTGGATCTCATCGATACGCGTCTTAAATTTTTGTTACAGAAACAAACAATATGAAGGCATAATTACTATAGATCTAGAATTTTTTGCTTAAAGATGACATGCGCATAAGTTTTTGGTTCTGTTTCAAAAAATAGGAACAAGGCAAGTTCCTCAATCGTCTCTTCATTTCTCGTATCTACTTCCATTTATGTTCTGATTTTCATGTTTGCACCGTTATACGACTTTGTCATCCGAGGAAGAAGTCTGTTTTACCTGCAATGAAGACCAGTCAAAAGGAGAATTAAGTCCATGTGTATTTTAAGATTCGTACACTATTTTAAGGTGTGTAGGTTGTTTCATTAGTTTGCATACGAAAATCAGTGGTGTTTTGTTTCTGAGGTAATTACATTTTCGACAAAACCTCACCATAAAAGATGGCTCCCTAAAGCATGCAGTAATTACAATAGCTGTAATTGGTTTTAGGCCCAAGTCAATCTAGCAGTCTTTATTCGGAGCTTAATGTTGGTAAATTGCTATCATTGATTAAACGTTTTCAACGACACAGATTGGACACCGGGTGGTTGATTTAAAATATTTCATGACAGCCTAATTCAAATTTGTTAGTTAACCGTCCGTCACGTTTAAAGCCCTTGTCCCTTTAATATCGGTGTTGTGAGAGGCTCTTTGTTACGTGTGCCACCTATTCACGTCCAGATCGAAGAATTGAAAATTCAATACAGATTAATGGATATTTAGTAGCGTTCAAGTGAATAATTTAATAATAATGGGTCAGTTCGTTATTGGTGGTCAATCACGTGAGGTATTTATCACTGATGTCGGTCCTAAAATTATAATAACTTTAGCTGGAATTAGGAGAAGAATTGGAAGTCTGTGACGGTACAAAACTGTCAAATTTGATCGGCCACTAACGTACTTATAAATCATGGAGATTGGTCGACGACATGTCAAATCTGTCAAAAATACCTCTCGTGTGTGCCTAGCTCATCAGAATCCTGATTTTCAAATCCGACGAGCAATCATAAAGCAAATATTCATCCGTACCCGCCTTGTACGACGTTCCCCCTCCACGGCGATGATGCATTATATGGCTAAGCGCGTTAGAATTTCAATCGATGTAATTAAGTTGGAATTTATTTAGTAGACATGCCGGCTAAATTATTAATTCGAACGTGGTTTTGCGAGCGAAATAATTCTAAGGAGCGAGAAGCGCGAGATTAGATAACCGTCAAACTCTTTTCACATAAAATACAACACCGCAAAACCGTAATTGAATAATGAATATACGCTGCACAATTATCCGGTATCATTTAATTGTTTGCACCAAGAACGGGCTGAGAAAGCATCCATCGCCGGTTTTATTTACTGCACTAATGCATTTTGGAACAACCCTTTTGAAGTCTTCTTTGTTTTAAATTTTACAAGGAAGTTACCTGCGGAAATGCTTCCAAACTAGAAGAGCAGGAACTTATCAAGCGAGCTTTACATACAATCTACAAAGTTTTGCGAATATCAGTTTACGTCGATATGTTTTAAACAAGCTTTCCTCTTTATAATTAAAACAGATCTGAGGATCTGGAGGGCACAAAAGATAGTCCGAATTGAATGGATGTTTCTACAACAATTTCTGAAAGAATGAATGATGTCAGTTTAGTCGAAAGTTGTCCAAGAGCAGTTTAGAGGTAATCCAAGCTGGTGAGAATATGAACCATTTCATTTAGGCGAAGCACTCAACGTTAAAAATTTCTCAAATATTTGAAGACGACCAGTTCGAAATTTTATGAAACTTCGAAAAATTTCTGAGGGCACCCCGATAGCTGACTCGAATGGGGTAGCTTTCAATAAATATTAATTAGAGCGTAATGGAAGTTTATAATTGCGTTTCTTTTTGCAGGTAACTTGGCTACATCACAAGGAGGAGTCTATTCATCTCCTAACGGTTGGCAGAAACGCTTACAGTAGCGACGAGCGTATAACTCTTAGTTTCCGCTACCCTAACAACTTCAGGTTGGAGATCGCGTTTGTAACAAGACGAGATGAAGGGCTTTACGAGTGCCAAGTGGCCACACATCCTCCGAAAGTAAAGAAAATCTATCTCAAAGTTACAGGTACGTTGCGCATTCATAATAATACGACCTCCACTACTACCTTCCTTGCTCCCTGCTATGCAAGCGCCTAATTTAATTAGATTTATGGAGTCGAGTAGAAAAATAAAATTACCGGCTCCCTTTAAATTTACTATCAGGAAATTAATTGAATAGGGTTTAATTAAAATTTGAAACAAAGTCGGGCAGTGTCAAGTCGAGTTCAGAAGTTATGTAATATGAACTATGTATGCTCTTATCAAGAAGAGTAAGTGTTAAAACTTGAAAATTTCCTAAACACCAACCAATTTCAATTTCGACCGAGATCTCCTTTGCTTCCCAAAGCTTACTTGAAAGGTGACAATAATTAGTAATGAAAAATAATACTTATTGAAGCTATCGAATTTCCTAATGGATGAGATACGAGAGGTAACGAGAATCAGGAATCGATTATTCAAGGCTTTGTAGACAACATGGGGCGAATTTTAGATAAAGTCAAGTCCATAAAAAATTTATTTAATAGATATGCTTCCCGGTGAGACATAATAAATAAAGTTTCGTATTTCAAAGATGGTAATCCATCATCCGTAATCTATAAATGTAGGGGCAAACACTGTAAATTTATTGAGGCTTTCGTCAACGTATCTCTATGTAAATTGAGATGAGAACTTTCTAAGGTGCCTACAAAAGCCATTCGCGATAAAGAAGGTCGGTAAAAAAATATTTACGAGGACGAAACTTATAAATATTAGTAAAATACATAATTTGCGCCGAGGGTGTATTTCGATATAAAATACCGTAGTCGATGTGGAAGAGGAACTTTTGCATGCGTTGCGTGCGGGGCAAAAATAATGCAATAAATTCGTATCGGCTAAGTATATGGGAAAATGTTACGCTGGAGAGATATTCTGGGGCAATTTGTGCGAAATTGATTGGAGACGTTTTACAAAATTACAAAACACTTTGCGCGCGCGAAGCCCAGCCCGAAGTGATTCGTGCGGCCCGTGGGCCGGGAATTATACAAATCACTGGGAAAACTTCGAGAAAGTTAAAAACAAAAGGAACGAGATGACACGCACTGTCTCCTAACAATGAAACATATTAAATGTGGCGACGGAGCGTCCCCGAGATGAGAACAAGGGAAAAAATAAACGACACACTAAATATTTAGGGAACAAACGCCCGCTTGTGCCGTTGTTATCGAAAAAAGCAAAATATATCGCTACTTTATCTCCAAGATTAAAACGTTAAAACTGTTCCAGAGGCAAGTTATTATTTTTATAATAAAATCATCCCTCGGTTTGGGGCAGAAAAAACAAAACAAAGAATCCGGTAGGCTGGATAAATTATTGAGCTTCACAGACAGGCAAACGCCGTATAACTCGAATGATATTATCCATTTAGAAAAGTAAAAGATAAATAATAAAATAGTGGGAGTGATTTGCAGAAGCAACTTCTTACGAGACGAACGAGGGAAACTATTTCCAAATGAATGCCCTTAAATTTGTTACTTCACGATAATGAAATTTTACACAATTTTACAAGCATGAGGAAGGGGGCAGGTACGTTGATCCTTTGGAATCGATTGAGGATGATCCACATTTTCTGAAGTGTGTCATTATCAGTGAGGAGACTTGGGTGTTTGGTACGACCCGGAAACCGAGCACCAGAGTCTAAAATAGCACGCTCCAAGCTCTACAAGGCCAAGAAAAGCAAGGATGAGAAGGTCAAAGATCTAACGCATGCTCATTTGCTTATCTTGATAGCCAGGGAATCATTCCTAAAGAGTTTGTGCCTCCAAGTCAATGGGGTTATTCAATGCTTTCACCGGAAGTTGCTTGAAAGGCGAAAAGGGGTCATGCGTCATTGAGACCGAACATCAGAAAGAACACCATATACGCCTTGTCACACAGAAATTTCCGTAAACCAGTTTCTGGGCCTCTGGGAACATTCCCGTGGTTCCCCAGCCCGATTAGGGTCTTTTGCGATTTTCCTCTTCCCTCGATGGGACCTGGGGAACATTAAAACGGCTGCAACCGACCAGCTGGAGACCATATTCCAGTATCAGAGTTCCAGCACTGCTATGAGAAGCGGAATAACCATCCCCAGTTCCCAAAGGAGTTTACTTTCGAGGGAACAATGTTAAATTCTAATGTTATGGGAATGAACCAAGTGAACAAGAGTCGGTCCAAATATACCTCGTCTTTACACGAATTTGTTAGAGACACAATTTGAAGAACTTTTTCCTTAAAATCCATAACCCATCCTAAAATCCATATCAACTTACTTTGTTCCTAAGTTGTCAAATAAGGGTAAAAGCTTCTAGTTTTCTTCATTATTCGCCTTCATTGCAAGTAAATCAGAGTTCTTCCTCGGATGACGAAAAGATAAATGCATACAAGGGCGTACAACAACGTGGGAAGGATAAAATCGAAACAGAAATGAAAGTAGATACAGGAGATGAAGAGAATAATGGCGTGTAAATATTTTGGAGGGAATAGATGGTGCGTGAGCAGTGAAAAATAATCCAAGGCGCAACTAATAGCATTTAATAAATATCCGAGCATAAATCCTAGGACGAAATCATTTGCAGAAACGTAACGCGTGCACGGCGTAAGTGGCGAACGTAGAAGTAAGCAATCAGTCTATCAGGAATTTCTTGTCGATATTCGACATTCCACTTCATCCGCATTCCGCGTATCCAACCACCATTACAGGATAACAGTCTCTATCATCTTCTTCAGAATCCTGCCCCATAAAGCACCTTTTCGTCGGAGAAATATATAACCTACGACAGTAGATGTGATCTTTTACCAGGCCTCTATTATCGTTTAGTCTTGCAATTTTCCTTTCTACGCTTCCCGCCCGCCCGTATCGAAACACCGTCGCAAAACTCCGCCGTCATAATATCGAAACCGATACATGTTGTGAGGGAAGAGAAAGAAAAATTCTCTTCCCCGCCGATTTCTCCATTCAATCAAGAACCAAGCGAGTATCACGGTTTATGCGTTTTAAAAATCGAAGGAAAACATTTGAATTTGATCGAATAATTCGTATCGTAAAACAAACCGAAACACCCCTATTTCTTGAGAAGAGGGCCGACCGAAATTAGCAAACCGCTCCGTGCTATCTCCTAGCTCGAGATTAATTTCCCATACCATTCTAATATTCGCTAAAATATTCTAGCCACTTCCACTAAACATAATCATGTCCATTCAAGTTCAGCACAAATTGCTGCATTATTCTCTTCGAATGAGTTTACTCTGACGCATTCACTTCAATTATTTTACATGGGCTATCTACCAAATTAATTGAAATGATAATAATAATAATAATAATAATAATCATAATATGTGATGCTCGAAAGTTTATACGAGGCGATTTGTAAAGTTTCGCTTGGTTATTATATACAACTTAAATCTACTGATTTCAGCTATTTTTCACCATAGTTTAGGACTGATATATATATATATCATAGTCATGAGCCAAATTATCAATTGCAGCACCCATTTTAAACGACCAAAATTGCTCGAAAGAATATCCGAACGATTCTTTCACTAGCACTGCCAGGCTCACACTCCTCTGTCACTAAACAGATGCGGAACTTACTTTACGAATCGCCCTCGTACGTTGAAACTATACGGATTTTTCCTTTCGATCAGATTTTCTACAACATCGTTATGAAACCTATAACAATAACACTGCAATTTTATTTAATGTTGGTAATTGTGTAGGGCAATAATCACTATCTTCAAGAGATCCTGTCCTCGCCGATGTTGCGACTAACTCGGTTACAAAAGAGATAATTGCCAACACCTTTAGTACTGTCATCCGAGTTCTATTAATATCGCATAACGAATAGTTTAAATAATTTATGAACTGCATAAATGCATATTCCAAGCAGAAGAATTCGGGCGATGTTTAATTTTATAATTTTCTATGAATACGAAATTGGAGTCGAGCGAGACGTGGCGCGCCATCATGGGAGAATTCTGCGTTCGATATTGTAGATTTTCGTATGGAAAGGCGTTATTTAAATGTAATTAGGTGAAGAATGTAGTCGTTCTGGTTCGTAGGAAAAAGCCTCAGGTGTTACAAGAAAATTCCTTAGTTCTTCCTGTAGTCGTCACGGTCGTTGATATCAAGCGCAATTATAAGCGGATTTGGATAAAAGTCTGAGTTTCCAAAAATTGGATATGGCAATTGATCTCTTAGTTGAAGAGGTGCATTTGCATCGATGGATTTGATCCATCAATGTTTTTTCGTGCTTATTTAGAAGCACATTTCGATCGATTATTAAAGAAACAACACCTCTTCGAAAATTTTCTCTTGGGAATATCAAAACCAATCAAAAGGCCTGTATAACTTTTCCTAACAAGCTTATAGTAAACAATTTACGGGAGATCAAATATTAATTCCTTGGATTTCGAGCAACTACAGAACGACCCCATTATTTAGGTGCAGCTACGAGGAAGCTGTGTAATAGCTTATTAAGTAATGCAATCTATGATTACTTATTGATAGTAAGCTATTGCACAGTCACCTTGTAGCTGCCCAAGTAACGCCCCGAATTAATTAGGTCATTTTGTATAGATTCATCCAAAATTCTATAAATTAACAACCCTAGATTATAGAATAGAAAAAATACAGTTATGTAGCCCCACACGCCCAATTAAAATCGGAAAACCTGCAAGGATTGTTCCAAAATTTACCCAAAACTAATAACGCAAGCGAATTTTGACAAATCGTCCCTCCATTTCGGGAACGAATTTTCCATTCGAGAAATCGACAGAAAAAGTTCTCGTCGAATAAAATATAGCTGTTTCGATGACAATTTTTATCGTTTAAAGTCGGCAGCCCAGGTAAGGTCATAAAAATACATCGCGCATAGCGATCAATGGAGATTGCAACCTTATTGAATTCGTATTTTATTGCTCAATCCGGTCTCGGAATATATTAATTGCGAATTTATCGGTTGTTATTAATTCCGCTTTGGGGCCTCTTTTTGTTTTTATTAAATCGCCATAAATACGACTCCTCGAGGTAGCATTAGGCACCAGATGCTGCTGCGCCTGTTTTATTGCCTTTGAAGATTTTCGAAAATATAAAATCCCCGTTTTCCAGCGGATGTTTTAAATATGTCTTTGAGGTACTTCCATTGATGATTCATTTCTAACACCTGAAAGTGTCGGTAATACTGCTTAACTTTCTATTAGGGGATGTTGATGAAATTGGACGTTTTTCTCAGCTTTGAAACAAGATCCAAAAGCTCATATTGAAAATTATGTTAAATTGCTTAAAATCCCTCATTTCCCTTCCAATAAAATAAATAAATAAAATCTGGATTACCCTCCTAATTAAATTATGTACGTTAATGGGCAGCTGTCAAGTAACAGTGCAAAAGTACCCAGTAAACATTTTTAAATTTCGCGGATAGTTTAAGTTGGTAGTTCTGGCAATAGTGGACATACTCGCCAATTTTTAAGAACAATACATGCGAATATGGTCACTAATGTCGGAACTGTCAACTTAAACTATCCGAGAAATTTAAAAGCTGTTTGCTGGGGAAGGACAATGTGCATATGCCAATAATCCAGTAGGGGATTGACAAAGCATAATTCCCTCACTGGATTATTGGGATGTACAAATTGTGCTTACTTAGTAAGCTTCTGTACAGTTACTTGGTAGCTACCCCTTAACGTACTTTAATTAGATCATTGTATGGAGAGTCATTCAGATTTTATTGTATTGATGTCCTTTGCAGTCCTCAAGGAAATTTGCTTTCCTTCTACGTCTTACCAAAACGTATCTCTTGATTCCAACTTGTTCATTAGATTGATTTTTCTGGAGCTTAGTAGGAATTTGAGGTATGGAACTTGACATCAACGTTTCGTTGTTTCTCGACAAAACACAGCTATGAACACCAGCCCGGTAAGCCTACGAGAATTTTCTAGCTTCATTCATTCCGAATTTCCACTCGTCGTCGAATTTTTAATTGGTAACCTAGTAACGGATCATTAAGTTGATATAAATTTCTTCCAAGCATCATGAATTGATAAGCAATAATGACTTATGTCATAAATCAAGTTTATAACCACCAACTGACACTTCCTGTACACCTAAAGTAATAATTGTAACTGCGGCGATATTCTTTTAGGGTTGAACCGTTTTCTTTCCGAGATAAACCCTCGGATTGCTGACTCGTGCTTTTTTATAACCTGCCAAATGATTACATTGATTATCCCTTTTCTTTATGTAGGTTTTAATATACTTTTAGTACAGCGGTTAGATGCGTACTTTATATATCCCTCCCGAATATAGAAGACATCATAAAACGTAACTGCAACGGAATAAGCTTTTTACTTTTTAAAAGACGTGTGGCTTTTCCTCTTGTTTCATGGACGCGTAGCGTCGTTGAAAATCATTGATGTTTCTTAATGATTAAACTCGATGGAATCATTTGAATTAAATCGGGGAAATTGACATCCGTGTCAACTATGTGATGCGGTTGTAAGCATGGTCTATATCATTATTCTTACTATGCAGAATTTCCTAATTAACATCCATTTACCGATATAGCTTTAATTAGATCTTGTAGTAATGTATGTAACGTTAGTCGAGTCCAAAATTGACTTATGTCAGGCAGATATAATAGCTATAATCGAAACTTTGATTAAAATCACTAATTGGGGGCGGTTTTCTCTCGTATAATAGTCTAGGTATCCTATTCTAATGATGCTATCGAAGTATGGATTTCATGCAGAAAATTTTTGGTCATATACTATCTAAGATTGCACCATCTACAAAACGTTCGAATCCTTTTGTTGAGTTTGAGAAAACCACTGAAAAGTAATTCGGACACGTTTGATCTAAGTAATGTTTAACCCAGATCACATCGTTTGTCGTGAAGCCTTTTCACATTTTTTCCCAGTTAATTTAACGTATTCTTCCTATGTTGTAACGCTTAAAATAAGATGTGCCAAAGAGCGATTCCAAAAGAGATGGAACTGAACTGAACTATGGCGTTAACGTGGCAAACCGTTTAAACATGTTAAGATAATCGACAACAAGACTCATTCCTGAGGAAGAGTTTAAAGGCACAACCCATCCAAAATGTTTCTTGGTCGTCTTTTGATTGGCACTCACTACCACCAACCGCATTTAGTGCTTCTTCTTCTGATTTTACACGGGTTGTTCCCAAAAGTTTGGGAACTCGAGAAGGAACAACCGAGTCCTTGGGAATCTCAAGAACACGAAAGGAAAAATTTGTGGGTGGTGAAAATTTCAAAATTTGACTATAAATCGTTAATGGTGGTGACTTCTATCTGAATCAAAATGATCCGAAAAAATCTGATCTCAAATAAATAAATTGTACGATAAATCTTGTCATCTCGTGTATAATTCAGCCCTGAAAATTTACAATACAAACTTGATGTTCATTCAGTCTTTATCCCCGTCCGCAGTAAATCGATTACAAAATTAAATCAATGTATGCTCAAAGCCATGTCGTGCTTAATACCCTAATTCCTTTAACGCCATTAAACTCGTTTTGTTCTTTTTTCTACGCAAACGTTCTATTTCAGCACCTGAAGTGAAGATTGTGGATGAATTGGGACGTGCTGTGACCGAAAGATATTACAAAGCTGGAAGTGGTTTGGAATTGATGTGCGTTGCCGTTCAAGTGGGTGGCCCCACCGAGGAGCACCCGATAACCTGGAGACACGGAGAGAGCACCCTGACTAAGGGTATAAGGTAAGATTTTTTTCCCTCAACGGTTACACCCTTATTTGGTTTGGGCAAACTTCGTTTCTTATTAAGCGTATTTCATTTTCTTTAGTGAAACTTTTCAATACTAAAGCAAGCAAATGGAAAAATTGCGGTCAATTGTCAATGGAAGTTCTTTCCAAACGGAGCTACGGTATGAACTTTAGAAATCTACTTCTATACTACGTGTATAAAACTTAGATCTTACATACTTTCGATTCTTTATTCGTATGTGTAACACTTACTGTATGTGTGTGTATGGTGTCCGTGTGGGTTTAAACAATTCATGGAAGAAATTCCAGAATGATAAAGTGAGCGGAGCCAATTATTTCTGTACGTATTAAGAGAACTTTTATTGAGTCTAAAACAAGGCAATTGAAATTGAGGACACGTAACGCATTTATTTCATGGCTAGGTGCTTTATTGATTTAATTCCTATAGAAGATGGTGCTTACTTTGGCACGGATAACAAGGAGGCTTATTCGGATGTAAAAGATTCAATATGTTAAAGTAGAAACAAAGGAAACGACTTCGATATATCCGAATACACATCCTACCGGCTTAAGGAAAATATCTTTCATATTTTTAATCTACGTAATTGCACTTTGGACGGATAATATTTCGTAGGTTTCTAGGTAATATGAAACGAACAACAATTTTCGCAAAAACTCCCGCAATTTACGGCCGGTGATATATGTATACTTGCGTTTTACAACTTCTGGTGTGCTTTTTGCGGTCTCTTTTTTGTAAACGACCTTCACATGGGAAATCAATTACATACATGCAAGAGGAGTAAAACGCCGGATTCGAAGATATGTTATATCTCATATCACATTAAAATTTGATGTTATCTCCAACAAAATATCGAAATTTACTTTGGCGGGTAGCACAATAGTAAATCAGGCGCGAAACTGGCCGGAATTGTCGCGAATCCACCGCTAAATCGAGACATTTATCCCAATATTGTTGATGATCACCGCGACCATTAGCGATGTATCCAACTTGTTCCAGGAAATAGTTTATGGTATCGGCAAGAACGTCATTGCCCATAAACCGGATGTGGCCCCGACGTCTACGATTATTATGTCTGAATAGGCATCAGTAATTGTTCGTTTTAAGTTATAACCGATGACGAATGCTTTATAACTTATCAGATATAGCAGTATGTATAGTTAATGGACGTCGTATTAAATGAAGGAAGTACTTTCACGGCCGAAAATGGAATTCTGGAGATAATGGCCGCCACTCATTGGCTCTAAAGATTACTGCAAATCAATATTTCGCGCGGAGGAAATTATGAACAGATTGAGATTGTATTATTTTGACCTTTTATCCCCGCTTCTTATGGGAAATTTAAATAAGAAATATTATAAATTTTGCGCTAATTATTATTATAAAAAATAAATCAGTAAATAACTAGACACGCCTTTTGCGCTTTGTCGTGTAATATGGACGTTATAGTATTCCTCAAGAAGCGTGGGCAACAACATGTTGATATTGAATAACGACAAACGGAAGCACCCGAAAGTTTGGCACAGCTTAATTAAATTTGGCAGAAACCTCTAACTACTGTGAAGTAATAAACGATTCAAATTTGAAAGAATGATATGAGGTGTCAATAAATAAGGCAATGATAATCAAAGTAAGTTCCTGACGAATAAATTAAATCAAATGACTTTGTAGGTTTCAAAAAGATTTAATTACAGTACCACTACAATATTGTTTTACCACACTGTGGCTTCATCGGGTGGATGAATACCCCATCCACAATGTTGCAATCGGTCAATAAATTATATTTTAGGTCCATAGCCTTGTAATCTCTCTCCAGCCCTTCCTGGCTCTCGCCTCTTCCCTCCAGTTCTGGACTCTTTTTCCTTTCAGATCTTGTTCCCCAGCTTCCCTCCACCGTTTTCTCGGTTTTTCTCGCTTTCTTTTACCCTCCGGTGCATTCCATGCTACTTCTTTTACGTCTCTTCCGTGCTCCATCCTCTCCAAGTATCCAAGCCATCGCAACATTAGCGATCGTTGCTTCACCAAACAAATCCCAGCTCTGCCTGCTTTCCTCCAAAAATTCTTCTCAGTGCCTTTCTCTCCCAAATTTTCAGCTTTCGTTGTGTTTTGTTATTCACGGTCCAGGTTTCGCATGCATAGGTTAGTGTGGGTCTTTAATATAGATTTGTAAACTCTTACTTTCGTTCTTTTTTATACTTCTTTGGGTGACATTACTCTTGGCCTAACCACCCGCACATCTATTGCTCCTCGCGATTCTTCTTCTTCAACTTCCACTTCCTCTTAGCATCTATTATTAATCAGTACTTCGAGATAATTAAACTTTCCACATTTCTATATCAAGTAGTGCATAAAACTATTTCCAAATTAGGGCTAGTTGACTGGGAGATCTAAACCTTTGTGTTGTGGAAGGAACGAAATCGAAAGTGTGAATCATCCTCATTTTGGGAAAGTAGTTTCGCAAATATATTTAGTTGCCAATAACAGTACACACAGGGAACATAATTAAACGTTAAAGTAAATTATTGATACATTAATTTCAACTGAGCATTCGGTTGGGTTATCATCATTAGTATTAAATGTGATATTAATCAAATGAATATTAATATGTTTGATTGCAGCTCGAACATTTCTGCCAACTCGGATTCGGCAATTTCGACTTTGACCGTTACACCACTGCAGAAGCGTCACTCCGGCAACTACACGTGCGCCGTCGGCACACTGGCATTTGCTACTGTGGCTGTACATGTCCTTAACGGTAAGTTATTGCACTAAAATCTGCCAAATCTTACCATTAATCTTAACTTTCGAGAATAATGTACCCTCGGTCCGGCCGCGTCGAAAGCTCCGCCGAAAGCTCGCCGAAATCCGACGTCTTACCGGTACGCGGTGCCGCCGTCCGTCCGATTGGAAACATCAGCTCGAATAAGCTAAAAGACAATTCCTTCAAGATTGTACGTTTTTAGCAAAGATAAATGAAAATCAATTGAAGTCCGAGTACAGCAAGCTCGCTTTTGTACGTCGTACTTCTTTTTCTTTCTATTATATCGGTCACGCCGCAAACCGTTTATGTCCATCTTGGAATCGCACAAAAGTTCAACTCGACCGAAAAATTATAGCTAACGCACGTAGTGTTCGTCCTGAAACTCACTGCTCCTGAAATATTTCCTTCTCGTTCGATTTTGCTAACGAAAAGAACAAAAATAAAAGGCTCCATTTGAAATGTTTCGACTGGAAAATTCACAAAGAGACAATTATCGATTAAATCTAAATTATTGAAAAGCATATTCCTATAATTACCTCACACTTATTAATTTTAAATAGAAAAACTTCCACGACCAAATCAATACGCGATGTGCCCACATGCAATTCTTACACGCCCCACGGAATTTGCAGCAGAACATTCCCGCACCTAATTAAAATTTAAACGAAATTATAGAGGCTGAATATCAAAATCAATTTCTGTAAACGCATTGCCAACAACTCGTTCAACCATAACTCGTGAAGGACGTAGTACTTATTCGCGGTGGATTTTTAATGATTGCTTCGAGTGAAAAGAAAATCTCGTTACAAAATGTACCATGGGCGTATCGTTGTCAATTATAACTAAAAGGTATGTTCCTCTCTGAGATCAAATTCGAAATTTGATTTTAAAGTAGAGTTTTCGTTCGAATAGATACCAGAAAGGTAAGTAATTGGTACTAACAAAAATGATACCTTCCAAGATCATTGCAAGAAAGAAAACAAACGATAAAACTCACCATTAAAGAACTCGTGCGATTCGTTTGCCGTTCACGGTACAAAATCCTAAATCGCATTTCCAAATGATTCTTGTTACTAGAACATGGTAGCCCGACTGAATTCAATATCCACAATACGTCCTCGAGCTGTATTTGTATGTATGTACTGCACTAAGGTATAAATATCTTCTTTGATATATTTTCAATTGAAACATAAAATGATTTATTTTGCTGTAATATTGCATCTTTCGTTGATATATTACACAAGTCGAATGTAATGAAATTTCATACAAAAGCAACGCGTACAAGCTGAAATGCGAGAAACCAATAGTCAATAAGAGATAAGTTAGTAGATGTGGTAATTCATTGGGGAAAGAAAATTTTACAACTTTCAATCGCTTTAATGGTCGCGGTCTTATTATTACCATT
This sequence comes from Chrysina gloriosa, assembly GCA_038088585.1. Taxonomy (NCBI): domain Eukaryota; kingdom Metazoa; phylum Arthropoda; class Insecta; order Coleoptera; family Scarabaeidae; genus Chrysina; species Chrysina gloriosa. Next base: position 94,482 of record CM076096.1, on the reverse strand, counting down.
ATTAACAAGTAGTGCAGAAGTAATTAATAGCGACCAGTAATAACAATATCTTTGAACCAAGATCGCCGGCTAAGAAAAAGTTTAAGGGAACTTGTCACGTTGACGATAAAAATAAACACGAGTCCGGTTTTCAGCCCAAAAGTCGGCTGGTTGTCGTAACTCCCTCAGACATTAAGCAATATTTATAGGTGTTCATTTCTCCTCTTATTGAATGCGCTAAAATTTCGAAAGGATATCTGCAGGAAAAGGCAGCAGCATGTGCTTTAAGGAAATTTAATATTTTATTGTCTCGCTGCTATTGTCCCAAAGGTACTAACTGATGCTTCCATCCCAATGACGGATTTATATATTATGCAAATGTTTTCTTTTAGAAAGAAATAATATCGTCTGTATGTACGTACATTGCTGTCATCCGTGCGTCGGTAGATGAGGGATAAATTCTCTTTTTTAACATAAAAGATGTGGAACGATTCGGAAAAACATCTTAATTGAAGTAGAAAAAGAAGTCGCATAAATTTACAATTTAGATTTCGTAAGGATGGTCCCGATATACAAATGGTGATATCTCTTCAGCAGTCTACAACTCCGCAATCATCTGAGGATGTGTCCACCCCTTTTAGAATAACTCGAATTACGAGGAAGATTCGTAAAATATCCGTTTCCGCCTATTGAGTAGAGGAGTGTAGTCCGATTCAATGTGAGTCTGGCAGTGCTACTGATATAATCGTGCTATTTGGTCATTTAAAATGGCGACTGTAAACTGCATGCTGTTATCCCACCTCTATGTGCAAAAAGACAGCCTGCATGAGATTCATCGCGAACTTGGTCCCGTTTATGGTGAAAATGTTACGAATACAGTGTGGTTAGAAGATGGCGCCGTATATTTCGAGCAGGACAAATTAATGTCCATGATGAAGAACGGAGTGGAAGACCAACTGTTGTGATGGACGAACTTTTTGGGTAATGTCGAAATCGGCGATTCACAGCTTTAGGTTGTATTTAAAAAAAGCTTCTCCATGTATTGGAGTCATTTTTTAAAAAACCAAACTTACTTTACGAACCGCCCTCGTAATTTAGAAATCCACACATCAAAACGGAATCAAGGATTTCTTCGTATCCCTTCTAATGATGACACCCTACTTGTCGACATATGTATCGAGTATTATCGAGGTATGAATTGAAAAAATCAAATTGTATAAAAATCTCACCGCAGTTACATCGTAGATCTAGCATGTAATATTTAAATTCAGGCCCGGATATTAAATCTCTAGATGTATAAACGTATACGTATGTAGATAAATACAGACAGAGAACGTGTAGCTCTTTACGTACAGATATTTACCTCCATTAAGATAAGGGCGCATTACACACTTACTTAACGAGAAAAGCACAATATTCTAACTACTTCCCCAATAAGGAGCTTAGAACTCTGCGTAACAACGACGTATAATCTGCACGTCAAACTTTAAGAAATGAAATAAACGCATAGAGTGAGACGTAACACATCTACATCTTGTATATAACTGCAAGTCAACCGCGCCAAACCGTACACAAATATAAAGTTTTTTTTTGTGAACGGGCTGTATTTCATTGCGAGTGATGCGTTGCTTCCAAACGAAGCTGTATTTTCGTGTAATATTTGTATTTACCGAAAACAAACAAAGGAGGAGGAGCACGCGTTATTACATTGTGGCTTTTTACCTGAAACCTATGGTGACGCAGAAAATAAACCGAAACGGTTTCACTCCTATTTATCTTATACGTTCGTCGATATTATTTGATCGTAAACTAAATATTACCGTTTATGCTTTCGCGTGTAGATTCTCATCATCTCTCTGTCTCTCGTTTTCGCGCAATTGCAAATTCGCCGTGTAAAAGACGATGGATTTAAATTAATGGCATTCGCATTTAAGGGCTGTTTGCTTTACGATTGATAGGAATTTCAAGTGGAATGTAAGAAATGTTCATATCAACGCCCTAAGTCGAATTTCGCGAAAATTACACTTAAAATTCGTCTACTCATCCCACAAAATATTTTACTCTGAGGGATGAGCGAGAGAGGGGGCAGCAAAATGAAAATCGCGATCTAATTCTGGTTCTCTCGCTTGAAGAAAATGTAAAACAGAAAACGTAAGAATTCGTAGCAGATTCCCAGTTCACAAATGTTGATCACGACAAAACAAAGTAAAGTTTATTTGGACAGATCCCCGCCTACGAGGATTGTCTTGCGTACAACCATAAAACCAACAGCGAATCCCCTCAAACTTCTTTCGTGTGTCTCAAAGCATTTCCGCATTCGTTCAAACCAAACGGTAAGGCAGAAATTTCCCATTCCATTTTGCTGTCATCGACGTGTTCCGGTGACCACGCAGTCCATTCTTGATTCCTTGGGAAAAGATCTTTAAGCCTTAGATCGGGACTGTACGAAAGATGATCTGAGAATTCATTGGTTTGTTGGCCCAAAAATACCAATCAGTTTTCGAGTTGTATATGAATTCACATTGCCTTAGTGGGGGAGGATTCCTCGTTCTGGGCTTACTTTTCGGAGCGGTACTATTATTAACAACAAACAACCGGTGGTGTAATCACCATTAATTGTTCTTCTTCTCCGCCCTTGACTATATTTGGTTATCCACTTCGAATACTCTCGCATTATCTTCCCATCTCCATCCTCTCCGAAAGTTATTGCCCAATAGGTTCCTCGACGCTTTGTCTACGTTGATTCACGTCCAGCTCAAAGGATTGGAAATTCAATACAGATTAGTAGATACGTAGTAGCGTTCAAGTGAATGATTTGATAATAAGGGCCTGATTTGTTATTGATGGCATTTGATATTGACGTCGGTCCAAAAAGAAATCAGCAATTAAAAAGTAAAGATAAGACTGCCAACTTTTGGGGATTCTTTGTATTGCCAAACACGTACTTCAGCTTTCTACGACATCGCCAATGTAAACTATCGAAGTATTTCCAACGCAGTCAATTTTATTTAAGGCATTAGCTGAGGAATGACGAAATTCTCTAACGAATTCAATATAAATCCTATCGTTTTAGTGCCAGATACAGTCATAAACACCAAACAGTAGAAGGTGCCTGTACGAAACGTCCAAATGTTCTTTTAATTCCCTTTTTTTTCTAGGAGAAGACAACGAAAAGAACATAGGAACAAATGAAAAATCATAAACGTAAAACGGTAATCTAAATCGTAACATTTCGCTTTTACGTCATTAAGGAAGGATATATACATATCAAACGGATAGATAGAATCATCTCCGAGAAAGACTACGATTACCCCGAAGCCGTTAATAGATTATTACAGTGTCTTTGTGTAGGCCACTTTGGGTAGTTTCTGTATTACGCTTAAATGGCTGAGAGGGCAATTCTGGAAATGACATCCCGGGCAAATATCCTTGTTACAACGAATGAAACGTATTACTGATACATTTGATATTAACTTCCAGCCTGGGCTATAGCGAACGGTAAATACCAAAATCCCCACCACGCGCTCTTTGAAGGGGAACCTCGGAATCCGAAGGCAGGAATTTATTGTTTAATTTTTGTTATATTAAATATTTTGAGAAAATAAAATCTGGATAACTGCCCATATAACGACCTAATTAAGATATGTTAAGGGACAACTACGAAGTAACTGTGAAAAAGCTTACTAAGTCAGCACAATCGCATATGTCAATAATTACGATGGTGGCTCTCGAAAATAGATTACTATTTTTATTTTTGATCTTTAAGACTTGGTGATTTAAGGATGTGACCACTAATGATTACAAATAATTCCGATTTCGATGAAGATGCATTGATTACAGTACGATACTTGCTTTTTCAATTACCAATTGAGTTGGAAAGGAAACAATAGAGCCGAATTAGCTCGAAATTACATTGTTAGCGCGACGATAAATACGGAACATATCGATTCGGGGCTATAAGTTAGAACAAAATCTTAGGGCTAGCAAAGCAAATAGTTAATACAGATCTATCGCTATCATTCCTCTATATATAAAGGAACTTTTGGCTTTGGCATCCTTCCAGCACTTCAATTAAATAATGGGTTACACTTGGGTGGATTCCTCCGAATGCTGGAACAGTTGGAAGGTATGAATATACAACGGTCATTTAAACAACTAGAGAGACCTCCATGCTCCACACATTAAACTGCATAAAGGGCTAAATCAGTTTTAAATTCGCGAATATTCAAATCTATGCTAAACCCTTTCCTGTTTATCCGTTATAACGCAATTTAAATAATAAGTCGCTTGATTTTAGTCTATTTTTAACGCATCCTACTCCACGACGGGTTATTTTTCACCTTAACCGCGATTTACCTCGTCTATGGCAGTTACGTGATAAGCCTACAAAGTCGGAATAACCGGAATTTGCGGACATACCATTTACATATTTTTATCAACTTTATTGAAAAAGTTGACGAAAATCGTTTAGGGGTCTCCCATGTAATATATTCAATAGTTGAAGAAGAAGTTCGAAGCCGCTTTGTATAATTTACCGGGGGCTGATCTCTTTTCGAAACTAATTTAAATACTTCACATAAGTAGGCGGTCGCCTGCCGGAATAATAAGAAAAACTACTAAGGGGGCGGAGGCACCAGCACTTAATTGCCGTGTTATGTAAACGTATACCTGCAATGCGTTTAAAGCGCTTTTTATACCCGCGTCTCCGAATTTACGGTTTCCCCGCTTTTAATTAAGGTGATTCCGCAAAGGAAAAATCACCAGCTACTAAATCTTTAAACCCAGATGACCCATTAATTTTATCTCTCCGCCCTATCAATTTAAGGGAAAGCCTCTCAAAAATGAATGAATATATTCTCTTATCCCAGGATTATAACAAACCGAATTAAATCCTTGGAATTTTATAATCATAATTTTTTAAAATAAGCATCTTTCACCCCTTGTAATAACGAAACCAAAATGAAGTTGTAAAAATTTGATTTCTCTAATTGATCCTTAACTAGATTTTTACGCCCTCAATGTAACTAAACTATTTGGTGGAGGCGCCGGCGGGCATACAATAAATTAAATAAAGTTGGTTGAAACCGGCTAAATAATTAGATTAGCGCATTTTCGTAAAAATTCATTTTGTTTTAAATAAGCATCTTTCACCCCTCTCACCCCCGTAGTTAGATTAATACGTTTTCATCATTATATTCACACTCTTGCGAAGCTAGTATATTAATCAAAATGTATCCTTTTGAATGCAAATGGACAAGTAGTCGTGAAGCTCACGAAAATAGAAAACAATAAATATCTACTCCCCGCCCAGCCTGCACAGAAATTATTTCATAATCCAAATGAGATTTGCGCTCAAACGTTCCCTTTATCTTCTATGTTATTTTCCTAGCAAACATAGAAGGAAACAAAGGGAAATATATTACAAGAGCCCGTTATTAATTTCATTTAGTATTAATAAACGGGGCGTTTGGAAAATATTGTGTCCTTGATATCGGGGAAGGATCGCTTCTTCTCAGTGTGTCACGAGGGGAAGATATCTCGGACGGGGATATTTAATAGGTTCGGCCGCTATTTCCTTTATCGCGAAATTCGAACGATGTACAGATATCATCCCTTAATAAAGCTGGGAGGCGTACGAAATCGGAGAGGAACTTTCGTCGTTTTTCAGATAAATCAAAAAGCTGCGGTTACAGATACTTTTCACACTTATTTCGCATCGTCCACACTACCTTACGTGCACAAAATAATTGTTAATTTTTAATAAAAGGGGGCACAATTTGAATCTTCATCCTCATTTCGTTCCTTGTCCAATTCCAATACGAATTTAATCAGAACTCCAAAATGTAGAATTTCAAATCGCAATTGAATGCGTTAATAGCAGAAATATAAGCTGGTCGATGCAATATAGCAACACATCGCTAATACAGCGGGGACAGTGCGCGAAGCAAAGCGGAGTAAGTATGATATACGACTTTAAACATATTAGAACTATAAATCACACATGTAGACCCAATATTGGGACATTCGGCAAATACAAGAGTAATAATTTTTTGTCGACAAGATTGTTTCAATGTAAAATACAACCTTCTAGGCCTACCTGGTCGTGATCGCAAAATGTAAAAATCTTTTTATTAATCCTATAAAATTTTAAAGTGAAAACACATGTTTTAAGGGTAAGGACCTGTCATGAAACGCAAATGTCGCCGGTATTGATCCTTTTAAGGATATCGAATATGTTTATGCTGATTATACAATTTATTCTCGCGAACATTCGCAAATGATAAGCTTTTATACGTGAGCGATTTTTGTTTGGTTTACGTGAGAAGATTCCACCTCGATTTGATTTCGCATTAAGGGTAACATCAGTGCGAGGAAAGGGGAAGCTCTAAAGATGCGCGTAAAGTTTTCTATAGGACAATAACAGTAACGGCAAACATCAAAGCAAGCCTCGAAACACTACCATGACGATGTAATATTTGAGTTTACAGCCCTCCTATGCGCTACCCTCACAAGTGTGCTGTTTAATTCTACATACATACAGAGATAGATATTATTAAATCTACTGTCTAAAAGGGATCCAAACCGAACGATAAACCGTATTGGTGTGTATACTTAAATTATACATTAAATAACTTCACCACATTGCTCTCCAATAATAATAATAATAATAATAGGAACAATAACAGCTAATCGCTCTGCTAGGAAAACCCTGAGATTTCTCATTTGTACTAGCAAACACTTCACTAATTCTGCAGTTTTGGCTTCTGTTCGTACTAAGTTTGATCCTACTTCCACGATTTCGTATTCCTTATATTTATATCAACGTCCTCTGGACAAGTGGACATGTAATACATCATCAGTGCGAGTTGGAACTCGCTAGATTCACGTTGTTTGTCCGTAGCGATTGGTCTAATAAAGCAGCTTTTGCTTGTGCATTCTGACCATAAGGGACAGGAATCTTAACCAAGGGCGTACGATCAGGTTTGGCTTCCAATGGCACCAACGTCCATCAGATTTTGACCAATGAATTGGGGATGAAACGGAAATGCTCAAAAGCGCTTCCAAGAAACTTTACGCAAGATCAAAATGACATGGGGGCAGAACACGTGCGCTGACTTCTTGAAATCCCTTTGACTCCTCAGCCTCCTTATTCGTCCGACTTTAAGTCCTTATAACTTTTTCCTTTCCCCTCATGGGACGTCGTTTTGGAGCACTCGGAAAATATCCAAAAGGCTGCAACCAACGAGCTGAAGGCTATTCCAGTATCCAAGTTCTAGCACTGCTATGAGGAGTGGAGGAACCGTATCCTGCGTTGTGTTGGTTCCCAAGGCAGTTACTTTGAAGGGGAGAATGTTGAATTGCATTGTTATGGGATAAAATCGGCCTGATTACTTTATTAAGTAATAAAGATTATTGTTATTATCATTTATTAATATTAACCCTAATAGGAAATAAGAAAAAAATTATCTCGGTGTTGAGGGCGAAACCAGGTTAATAAAGGACAATTTAAAAATTACTATCCAGTGTCTAAGAACACCTCTATTATTCCATGAACATAACACTCTTCTCAGCATCGACCAGAGGAGGATATGTTGAAGTTAGCCACCGTTACTAAGGTGATACCCTCAACCCCCTCTCGTTTTCTTTGATGCTGAACCCCTTGTTTGCTACTTTAACGCTAGATTTACGGATATTTACCTATCCCTACGGACACGCGTCAATTTGACGGAAGTATAGAAAACAAATATTTTGATTGTAACGGAAATGTTATACCAATGTATCGATATCAGAAAACGTCAATATAAAAGGTCTAGTCTTTTAGTAAGCAATAAAACATTAAAATTCTTTTCTTTTTAAATGGATTAAAAAACTTACTTACGCGCAGTTACTGATAATAATAATAATGATGAATTTACATAATTTACATAAATACAAAAACATCAAGGCTTGTAGTAATAACTTCTCGATTAAAACTCGTTTAATTTAATGAACGCTTAAGAGAAAAGTTAAATGTTAATAATACGAATGCGTAAAACATAAATTACATCATACGAAATTTTCGTTCCAGTGAATTGTAACGGTTAGCAAAAGGGATTGAGCTATTTCTTACTTGAGGCTATCGTTATAGTCAGCATTTCCCCAACGCAGAAGTTCGTGTTAAAATATTGCCAGAGGGTTATCTGCGAATGTGGTTTTATGATTTTAGTCGTTATTTGAAAATTTACGGTTAGAAAAGTATAAAAACGATTTAACGCGATCCTTTTTTACCGGATTTGAATTATAAACTAACTTCAGTAGATTATCCCTTAGAATATATCGTGGAATATTTCGACGTAAAATTTTAGTTAGTTATGGGGGATAATTTCGAACGGATAAAGTGCAAATTTGCGTAAATTTAAGGGAAGACGTCTTTTAAAAATCGGCGGTAAAAATAAAGCACGACGCGTAGGACGACTTCCCTTATTTTTATATATAACATTACAACGTCGCATTTTTATTTTCTGATTACATTGAGGTTTACTACCTACAAAAACATAAAGTGTAATGTTACGGCCCCGTATAAATTCTTATGATGCGCCCTCTCTTTTTTCCGAGTGCATATCTGGAAGATGAATTATCAAGAGGGTTTGCATTATGTGGAGATTTTTTCCGTACATTATTAGACCGCTTGTATTTCCCGAGATATGTCAGGGCATCCATCATAGCAAATTATCATTTAGTTATCGCGCCATACCGCGAATATTATTGCTCGACTGTATCTTATTTTAGGGATTAGAAATGAATAATAAAAGCCTTTCTTCGCGTCTTCACAACGATTTATTTTAATATAAGATGAACGCGATTTACTTATGACCACCGCCATACAATCCCCATAATTTTTAGTCTGATTTCAGGGATATTCAATTCATTTCTACCCAGCACTACGAAATTCAGACAATATTTACACGAAAGGTTTCTCCTATTATTGATCACCTTCAAGGCCGATATAAACTGTAATACCGCCTTCTTCCTCTGATTTCATAATTGAATATATAACAGAAATAAAATTACCCTTACCACATCTTTCGGAAATAATTCCAGATAAGTATTTTGACAACTGAGTGCCACCCTCAGTCCTCGAGTAATTAAGTATCACCAACGATATCCGGCTAACGCCCAAGACAAATACCACTGCACAATGAAAACACTGTTAACACCGACATTGATAATTATCTTCGAATTGCGAATTTCGAAACACCTTATGGGACGACATTGATCGACATGTAGAATTCCTTATCAAACCGTAAGGCCTGAGATGAGGAACTTGCTGAAGGAACAGGATGATAAACACTGGAGGATCGCAGCGGGTGCAAGGCATGCTCAGTACGGAATCTTCAAAAGGCACAACGTACCACACACTGCGAATGGGCAAGAAAAAATTGAGAATGTAATGACCCTGTTAACTATCGACTTAAAAAACAACTCCAGGCCAAAGGAGTGGAAAAAAATCATGTCTGTAGAGCCTGTTGTGAGGAAGAAGGAACTCGTCGTCTGTGAATTCCAGGGTCTCGATTCCTGCAGCCAAGCACAACAGATTTCCATTTAGCAACGTAATGGGTTTCATCGATGATGTCTACGTGATGGAGTAGATATCTAAAGGGAACCATGAACCAAGGAGCTTCGCCGCAGTGGCCGATGAGCCACACCCTTCAGAAGAAGTAAGAAGCACATGAAAATTATTATAGAATAGAGTTCTCAGCTCCTCAACTTTAGAAATGCCAGCATCCTCAATCAATTGTTCAAATTCTTCTTCTCCTTCTTCTTTACCAAATCCTCAGTGCCCTTTTAGGCGTCGATTTGGCGTTTATTTCTTCAACCCTAGTCTTTTTAGGTCGTCTAGGGTTTTTCCTTCGTCCTTCCCATACTCCTCGATCGATTCCATTCATTTCCTCCTAGATCTTCCGTTTCTCCTTTTCCTAGATCCTCCTATATCAAATATTTTCTGTGCCAATCTGTCTGGTTTCATCCTCACCCCCATACCAGTTTAATTACTTTGTTTTGATCTTTTCTAACATCGGTTCCTGGATTGCATCGTTTCTTATTCTGTCCAATTTGGTTACTCCTGCTATCTTTTCAGTATGTTTCATCTCCATGTCAAAATGGACGTTCCCACGCAACAATAATCGATAGCCTCCAGTTCCAAAGGATTCCACGAAAATGTTGGATGCACCATCTTTTGTGCTGATGGAATTTCAATTTCATAGGAAGTAGGTGGTGGATAAATTAAAGCAAATATGTCTTCCTGTACGCTTCCCTTTTTCCTTAACTCAAGAATTTCTCCCATTGGGACGTTGGTGAATAGCAATTCTAACTCTAACCAAAACTAAAACTATTCGTTGATTTTCCGTATTGCTACAGTTTTTTGGCCAGATATAATGAACACGAATTAATGTGCTTTAGCCTCGGATATATCAATAGATCTTGGCTTCCTCGATAGATACGCATTGTTTCTATTCCTCGAATTGCCAGAGTAAGTCAACTGTCAATATGATTTTGAGCACATTGAAAACACATCAAGCAATTTACAGCTGCATAATCACAAAACAAGATTACCAGCTTCTGTTTATACCTCGCTGGACTAATCGTGAGCTTTTGATGTTGGTTAGGATAGGATATCTGTATCTATTCGAGATGCGTTTAGCGCGTCGATAGTGGAAACAGTTTCGGGGAAATTGCTCCTCAATTAGAGCCACAAATTGCATCGGCTATTAAATTTAATAAAGAGAAAATTTCGAAACTGGATTCGACTAGTATCAATTACGTCTCGTCAGAAAAAGACGACATTCGATGAGTCCTGAGGTATTTATAATCTGGCTAAAATGCGAATTTATATTTCGCAAGTTTTCCGTTAAGTATGTGAGAATATCTAAAACTTTCGTAATTCCGGGCATACGGTGCAGTTTAAACGTAACTTTTAAGAATCCCAACATTAACGTGTTCGGTTCCCAAGAGGAATAAAAACAAGTTAAAATAGAGGACCGGGATAAATTTATTCGAGGACGTATTATTGGATATTATTCAAAATGCTCGCATTATCCTGGGCATATTTTGCATTAAAGTAGGGACATGTGATAGAAGTAGGGTTTGGTTAATGATGTGCATTATGCGACCCCATTTCGATTGAGATGGAAATTTCGAAACCGATACCCAATTAGTGAGTTCGTCGAACTATCTAAGCGTAGTTATTGGGTAATGTAAATAACGGGAATAAATAGTTTCATTATTATAATGATACCTACGATACTTAGATAAATGGTGATGCAATTATCCTTTTGTCCGTACATGCAGTGAAAATTATCGCGTATTAATTGATTCACGAGGGTTGTACATTATCATAGAAGGAAACAAAAGATAGATCGCCTGAAAGTACTTTGTTTTCAAAGTATCCTCGACAAAGATTGATAAACTTCTCCCATCCTTCAAACCAAATGTTAAGGAAGTCTCCCCATTTCCAATGGGGATAAGAAAAATTGCCATTTTGAAGACGTCGACTTCTTCCAGAGACTGGAACCATTGCCATTGCCCACGTGTCCATTCTTGTTCCTTGGGAACGTAAAAGAATCATTATGACTTAGGTTGGGACTGTACGAAAGTTTATCCAGGAATCCATTGTTTTGTTGCTCCAAAATCCCAATCGTTTCTCGCGCTGTAGATGAATTCACATTGTCTTGGTTGGAGATGATTCTCCGTTCTTACTCCCTCCCCATTTCCTCATATCTTCCTATGTCTTTCTCTACCTGTGGGCCATATTTGGACCCACGAAGTTACTCTCCTGACCATCTGAACTGTATTTCTTTCTGATTATGTGATCTGCCCATTGCAGACTTTATGCTTTTATATCCCACAATATGTTCACCTTCGATCTCTTGTTTGTTTCTTGCGACTTTTCCATCTCTACTACATTTTGAGTTGATAATCCTCTCCGAAAGTTGCAAAAGCTATTGCCCGATGGACTTTCAAAATTCACTCGCGAAATTCTTTGCCATAGCTTAACAAAATGTCAAACGTCAAATATCAACGTCCCATATATACCTACGTCGGTTATATGCACGGTTAAAAACATCCATCGTAATACTTAAACGTTGCAGATCGTTACACAATTTTAAGTCTCTCAATCCCAAACACTAATTATGAATTGTTCTATTTAAAGTAGTAATCTCCCCCTTCCACCCTTGTCCCATTCCTGTTTTATTGCTTGAAAGTGGTTGAAGTGTCACCCCAAATAACAGTAATATCAAGGGTGTAACACGTCTGTGAATACGAAATTACCGAAATAAAACCTCCCCGAAACTTCCAAACTGGAAAGCCGAATTTGTTGTAAGAATTTAGGCCGATATTGAGGGTGTATCTATGTATGTATATGTATATTCATGGAGCATATGTATAAAACATTTCGAGCTAAAGACGATCTACCCAGTAATGGTATTAAGTGGTGCGTAAATTCATTAAGGATATTACCTTAATTTTGCATATATGTGGGTAATGTGACCAATATAATGCTTCGAATACAAAAGACTAACCCCCAATTGCACCCTTGAGTACTATCACCGAATTAATTCGTAATGTAAAAATATATTTTCGTATAATTTTGGATTGTATGGAGTTTTGAAACCGGTTTAACGATTTATTTTTAGCTTTTTATTTATTTGTATTACTTCATGGTTACTCGCCAAAATTATCAAAAGAAAATGATTGATGACAAATGCCGGTGAGTATAAGGACAAAGACGAGAAAAGCAACAACCGCATGAAAATACAGGGGAAGCCAAAGTTCTCAATGATGAAGATGAAATCCAACGTATAGAGCCGGAAATATGTTGGGAAAGGAAAATTTTAACGAATAAAACGTTATACACGGATAACTAGAGCAAACAAATGGCCCAGAGAACCACACACAGTTGCGACAACTATCATGCTACTCGCATTTAAAAGGAGATTAAACTGGTTCGGACAAAGGAAGGCAAATTGGAAGGACTAGAAAAGACTGACTGTTGTCCAACATCTTGGAAATGCTCAACCTCATGGAAAATGGGTCTGTCGATGACTTACGGAAGAATATTAAGGAGATGGAAGGAGCATCGTTTTTACTGGAGGAGGTAGGAAGATTTAAGGAGGAATTAGCATAATTGGAAAAATCAAATCAAGACTAGAATTTCATGTCTCAGAACTTCCAGAGTCAATCGTGTCCCACACATGTTCTTTGAGAGAAGGATTCGGAGATCTTCGTGGCTAAGGCACGAAGTTGACGTGATTCTCTTCGAAACAATTGAAGGCAGTCCTTGCAATTTGCGACGAGCATTGTCTTATTGAAACTACAGATTCTTCAGAGTTTGAAGACATGGATGACTGTGGTAGTAGGGAGAAACTGCGCAAAGGAGAATTATCATAAGAAATTGCAAATCTATGGTTGGTATTAAATGTGCTATAGTCACTTGGAGATTAATTACACAGAACCAATTATTTGTTAAATAAAAGGAATGTAACTCAAACGAACAATAACGCCCCGCTGGAATTTGTTTCCATTATTGTCCATCTTCGGGGAGAAATAAAAAACAATCCGAGGAATTGTATCTAAATCAAGTTTCGCAATCGCAGGACCCAACGGTACAAAGTGTGCTAGGCCATTATACCCCTCAAAACTTCCTAACTAAAATATTACTCTGTATGTGTAGGTACAAGGAAGCTTTTAGTGATTCTAGTTGTTCCCTCATTCACTTTATTGCGTTAACGTTTTTCCCTTTCTGATTACTTAGGACGAGAAAAACGATCTCGGGAGAAAACATCGAACTTTCCATTCGGAATAACTTTTTTATATACCGGTATGAGCATAAAGTTCGCCGAACTAACTTAGTTCCAAGCACCGTCTCGAAACTTACTACACGTTTTTCTGCATTTTTGATTATGAAACGTCATATTTTCCCAATTTACTAAATTACTAAGGCTCGATTTATCCGAAATGATGCTTCTTGGAATGTTATTACAATATCCGACAAAGATTAAATAAACTAAAGAACGAATCCCGTATCGTCGGTAAACTCCCCAGACTCGTTTTAAAACAAAACAAAAGAATGGGAAATAAAGAGAAAGCCCCCATTACAAATATTTGTCCTTTGCACGCTTGCAGATCGACGTGAAAAGACTTAGCCGATAAATATGCTTATTTTTTGAGGAAAAGCGGAATATTTGGAGAGGTTTTCGAACGGAAGATGTTGGTTTTTCGACGCTACAACATGTTACCCCGGACAATGGGACGCAGGATGTTCTTATTTAAGTCTTTCGTTGCATGCATCTCGAGGGGATAGAATCAACTTCGAATAAGATCAGCTCCCCGTATTTACATGTGAGTTAAGCAGTGGGGATGTACCCCGGGGATTCCGGTGGAAATTTATAGAACTGCGAATATAACATTTAGTTCGGGGAAAGACAAATTGATTAAAGTAATCGCAGTTGGTGGTCCGGAACGTTTAGATGGCTAAACTAGATGATATGCTTGTTTCCAATCTCGCCAAAAGCGATTACGTAGTTTTAACCCCTACACACCCGAATATATAACCGGTTAAGATAATAAATAACTGATAAATGTCATCCGTGAAACTATTCTTTTTCCGCGAGAAGAACACAAGTTACGAAGGTTTTATATTCTAGGATTCTAGATAATTTATTCGCCCATTTCTACCCAGTTTTGTAATTTTAATTAATACTGTCGATACACAAAGCGCAGTCAGCAAGCTAAACTCTCGACCGGGTTCAGCTTTTCGGTACAGTTTGACACAAATTGTAGCAAAAGCGTTCCTAATCTGATTCCGCTAATTACAATATCGCAAATTTAACACCTGGATTTAATAATGGAGGCAATATTTACACCTCTCGCAACTAGGGTTACTATTTGAACGGGAAATCCCTTAAGCTATATGCTTTAACACCAATGCTGAGTGAGAGGGTGGATGCATGTTTAAAATTTCTAAGTTCGTAGAATCTTATTGATTACACCCAATATTTATGACACACGTTAATCCTTGTTAACATATATCTGTGTGTCACTCCATTGTTAACTTTCCTTTTAATTAATCATCAATTTAAAAAAACTATAATAAATAATTGTGTACTGATAATTACTCAGTAATTTTTCACGCATTCAGCGAATCGCCGATGAACATACAATAAATTAAATACAACCAGTTTCCGGTTAAATAATTGGATTTGCGCGAAGCTTCTGGAAGTCTGTTTATTAATCAAAATATATCATTTTGAATTCGAATTGAAAATAGTTTCAAGGACGACAACGCAATACTTCCTATGCAGATGCTGTCATGCCTATCTTTTGGTTTATTTTGTTACCTTCAAGAGAACTGTCAACATCTATCTAGGAACAAATAAAGTCTCAGGCTATCAGCGATGCGAGATCATTTCGTCAGTTCTAGTTATTTTATTTTAATAAAAGTCGATACCTGACGACTGACGAAGAGGGAACAATACAATATCGAGGTTGTCCAACGCACTACAACGCATTTACGTCTTTCATCAACACATTTACGAAAGATGTAGTCTTTCCATTAAGCCCATCTAGCACGCCATGATGTTTCCAACAAATTTTGTTTTACGTTTTAAACTACTTGTTTCTTTAAAAATATATACAGGATAAGTTTTTGCCGATGTTTTGTATAGGGATGGAGAGACGATTATAAGTCGGGAAAGAATTTATTTATTTATAAAATTATGTCAAGGAGTATAGCGTTAGAATCGTTATCGCCCTACCCCCCTTCCCCCATTATAAACAAGTTTGTGTCATAACTAAGGCACCGCACTATGTAAAAATGTCATGATTATTGTATAACTGATAGAAGACCCATTTCAAACGAGTTTGGGCCAAAAGAAAAAGGGCTAAACTTTCAATGTCTTCTTAATTTCAGGGTTGGGTATGTTCGCTTCTTAGTATAATAACATTAATAGATAAAGTAAAATCTGATAAAGTAAGATCTGATGATCTAATTAAATTTGGTACGATAATGGGTAGCTACCAAGTAACTGTGCAAAAGTTTACTAAGTAAGCACAATTTTCATACGCCAATAAACAAGGCGGGAATTATCCTTTATCAGTTGCAGACTAATTAGTTTTGCCCTTATTGAGACTCGCCAGTACGATATAGTCGGTTCGCAATTGACAAATCATAATTCCGCCCCTTGTTTATTGCCATATGCAAATTGTGTTAACGTAGTAAGCTTTTACACAGTTACTTGGTAGCTGCCCATTAACGTACATTAATTAGGTGAGTCATCAATTATGTTGCTGGTCACAGAGAAAAAGAAAAACTTTGGGAAAACATTTCAGAAAGTAAAAAATATATAATCCCGTTCCTTACACTACTTTAGCATTTTCCCAACATGTGCAAAAACACTCAGGAAAGCAAGGGTAATTTCTTCAATAAAAAAAAAAGAAAGAAGGAAACGTGCGAATGCTTTCTGTGAGAAAATGGGCGCTTGTTGTGACTAGAAATTAAACATTTCAATTGTGTAATCCCTTAGTATGTTCCGTGTGTAGTCAAGGGGAGATAACGTGCTGAAAACGTTACTTGAACGGCCTTTTCCTACAAGAATATCGCATTAGTCCTAAAAATAGCCAGAGGAAGTAGCCTGTTAACATGTTTTCCACTCTTCTCAGTTTAATGGACGCCCGGTATTTGAAAACTCTTTAAATACCACCTTAGCGAGAGAGGCGTAAAAGGAGCAAACCAGGACCAACCGGAGAAAGGCGAAAGGGTGCGTTCTTATTGTGCGACTGTCAATAACGATTACGCCGGTCCGAATCCGTCGAAGAAATTAATGTAAAACCGATATTTTTTTAACACTCGAGGGTGACTGTAATTATTGATTTGTTGACAATAAATTCTGAATAACAATTCATTGTTTACCGAATAACGCGGCAAAACATCCTGCAGTTAAATTTACTACGCGGGACGACATAAAAAAGGCTTGCTAAATTCGATAACATCCCTTTTTCGTTCGGTAAATATTACTCCCGGAACGGGGTTAATTTATTTTTACGTTAATTAACTTTTAAACTTCAACAGAGATCGCTCTGGTTTGAAAATTCTTCATGTATTTAAATTACAAATAATTGTCTTTTAATTAACTGATTAGGATCGGCAAATTACATTACTCTCCCGGCCGGTTTCGGCGGAAATACATTCCGGTTTCCATAAAGTGCGTTTTGTGAATAATTTAATTAAATTCAAAAATCGATAGCGATATTTACGGCTATTATCATGCCAAAAAGTTAATTCGGCACTTACATAAAGGTTTAAGACACAAAAGAAGCTTCGCAGTACAGCGCGTAATTTGCCCCAAGAAATTTGTTGAATATCCCATTGAAAGTGAAAGTATTTTTTGAATGTTCTAGTAGTGCGAGCGAGAGCATGAGTCGTATCACGACATTTCGCGTTCGTTCTCACTCGCACTACCGTTGTTCTAGACTCACGCTTCGAGTTGGCCGATACTATATATTGAACCTATATAATGACGGAGACATTACTCCAAATGCAAGAAATATCGAGGCGTATATATTTGTAATGTTCCCTCTCATAGCCAAAAAATATATGAAATCAAGATACAAACTAGTGCTAGCAAATCCCTACAATTTCTGGAAATATTTCAGTTCAAAGCACCGATTTTAAAAGAACAATCGCACATAAGCCCATCGGACCAGACCAAAAATTTCATCATCCATTTCAGGCTTCCTTTCCCTATAATTCACCACGACTTACTTCAGGGGACATAAATCACGTCGAAAACCAGAACCGTTAAACAAGGGGAATATATTGAAAGCAAAAATTCGAAAGAAACGTTATTTATTCCTTTCCGATATTTAATAATTATAAAATCGATAATACAAGCCTAGCGTAGATGTGCTCTTATTATAATTTTAACGTAAAGCATCAGGATTGTCTCGATTGTGCCGATATCCTAAATTACCGAAGTTTTAGTCCTAGGCGAGAGGTACTTACGATAATGAAGTTCTCCTTACCTGTACAAATATTATCGAATTTCATCATTACGCTACGAACGGGGATTTGTTTGGCAAAACTACGCTAACTTGCTGCAACACATTATTCACTAGGTGTGCTACGGATATGTTTTGGATGATAGGGGAAGCCTCTGGAGAAGGATGAGGTACAAAACGTAAACTTTACCTACTTTTTGTTTTGCTTAGAGTTTACAATCTGTTAGCATGTAACAGAACTTCGGTTCCTTTTTGTTTGTTCCATGCATAATCAAGTATTTAAGGCAGTTACTCGTGCATCTTCTAACGAAAATACACACTAGCTTCTCTTTCCGAGAACTAATTGAAGAAATTGAAAGATAAATATACAGTAAAACGTCTATAAACAGCGCCACCTTGACAAATACCGGCTCGCTTTGACTTTCGTCCGCCACATACGTGCGTATGCAGTAATCAACTAATGTGTTTTTGTTTTTATTGTATAAATCTATTCAGGTTCCTCTACGGTTACGTCTATACCTCTCTGTCCATCGTCGATCTTAGATCTAATCGCGGGAGTGCGAGCGAGAACGAATAAAGAGCATTGCTGTAACAATGAGATCGAATAAGATACAGCGTGAGGGGTATCTAACACGGCTTCTATCTCGGTCGATCTCATAGTCACAGTAATGCCCTTTATTCGTTCTCGCTCGCACTCCAGTGATTTCATGCCCAAGTTATATACTTGCCGATTGTGTATAACAACAATTTATAAATTTCTCACTAGTCAATACGGAGGGCTCTCATCGTACTTCTATACCGACAGTGATTTGTGCGTATTCCTTTTTTAGCAAGAAGTCACCATCGTATTGCAAACAACTACTACCCGTGCACAACCACCTATACAGTATATTTCTTCATGTTTATTTAACCCTAGATTCATCACACACAACAATCGTCGCAAAACGATTTTGTTCATTTTTATTTCATTTAATTATAATAGCGGGAATAAACTAGATTGGATCGGTCCCCCGTCTCGATTTACCGATGTGATATAATGTCAGTAAATACGCCACAGTCCTGGCAAATCACTATCAATGTTTAAAGATAACTAAATAAAACTAGGGTAAGTAAAGCCCTGATTCCCCGATAAATGTTGTTAATACAAACTAACGAAACTCATATTAGATTAATACCCCACATTCGTCGGACGGACTGTTAAAATCACATGCTTGGACGACGCCAACCAAATATTACACGACGATCAGCTCGAATCATCCAAATTGGCCGCAATTAAAGACGTGCCATATCGGCGGAATCGAAAATTAAAACTAGGTTCAATTGCGACGAGAACATGTGTTCAGCTTCGCAGCGGTAATATCTCTGTAATTTAAGTCTTTCCCACACTCCGTTTACTGCAGCCGGTATTATTGCTGCTCTCTTAACCAGATAAGTTCATCAAATTATTCTAATTCACGAAATTTAATTAGTGAATTAAAAAGGGACAGGTCGTAAATCCCTATTTCTTATAGACGCTATCTTAGCGACGGCATCAACATTGCTAAGGGGTTGGTCAAAAATTATCCGCGTAAGCTAGGGATAAGAGTTCTTTTGTTGGAAACAACAAAACACGAACTATATCGAACACCACCGCATAAAAATCTAATGCTTAAAATGGAGAGAACGTCTAGTCAGAATGATAGATGACATCGGCGTCATCCGACAGAGAAAAGATACAGTAGAAGCGGAAATCGTCAAACTGCGAAACAGATGAAGGCAGTCAAGGAAGACCCCAAAATCTTGAGAGTTGAAGGGAGATGAATCTGCAACCAAAATTCGCTGAAAATTGCTGGTCTACCGAACAACTACTTCTGGTGTAAAAGCAGCACCGAGTAAGTCGTTGCACACCCCACGTAAATAGAAAATCTTGGCCATCTCTCCTGGTGCAATTTACAGGAAATGTTCGTCTCCCCCAACAAAGGACGGAAGCAACAATCATTTAGGGCGTTTTGCCACATTATTTGATAATCAAAAGAAGACGAAAAGAAACCAATAATTTTGGTTTCAATCCTTTTGTGCTAGAACCTGATCATCAAATCTAGGTATTAATTGAATGGACTCCTTTCCAAAAACCAAAATTATGAATTATACTTCACTTTTTTTTCGATGCAGGAAGAGCTTTGCGAAATTTATGAAATATGCTTAATGTGATGGAACTTCAAACTTATATAGGATGCTCCAAACGGTTTTCAACCATGAAACACTTGTTCCCTTAAAGTTTACTAAAAGGATATTATTCCTTTTCTTCGTATTGGCTTTTATAACTGCGAAAATTGTAAGTTTCACCCCTCTAACTCGCGTTTAAATTCTTCCCCTCCCTATGAAGGTGCGTTCGCCGGCACGTAACGCGTTTATTATGAATCGCACTCGAAGGCATTCCTATATCGTGGCTAATAGAGATTTACTTGCAAAGAAAATGCCGTCTTAAACCACGATCAAATCCAAAGGTGGTGTCCAGTCATCGCAGATCACAAAAGAGTCCGCAAGCGGGGCGATATGATCGATTCTAGGGCGTGGCATTCCTAACCGCACTACTACTTGTCATCAATTCATACTTATGACGTGAAAACCTAACATCTTATTCATACCGGATACTATACACATGTTATGACATTGATAAACGCACCGTCCATCTATTCACTAATTTCCCAACCCCCGCCCCCTGCGGCCTCGACACTCCGATGCGGTTGTCGTTGCGTTATAGGGTTATTCGAGATACTTTCGCGCATTTTTATATACAGCATCACAATTTAATTCGTCACACAGTTATTTATCACGGCTCTGCCGATTTCAAGAGGATTTATATCGTGTTCTTTTTATTGATGATCCGCTTTTGGTATGATATTTCGGTAAGATCCAGGCGTTTTCGAGTTGGATAAATAGAAAGCTCGGTCTATGAGGGTACAAAAAGATTTCCTCGTCTTCTTCAGAATTTTTGTATTTAGAGTAGAAAAGCGAGCTTGATTAATTCTAGATGGAGATATATATCGGTTTGGACATCGACAAAATCAATCAAGTCCGTGTTAGGGGTAATTCGTCCCAAAATAACTTGAATATCATCTTGGGGATGAGCGAAGACTATTAGGGGTTCCCTTCTTTCGATTATGTCATTCATATGTACGATGGGGTTGAACTCGGTAAATTTCCAAAATTTCTCACGCAATTAATTATAGTCCGGACCGTCCTAAATAACTTTTTCTTGAAGATAAGGGCAAAGTTATGAAAATTGAAGATTTCCTCGTGATATTAATTTTAAGTATTTTACCCTTAAAACATTTTTTTCGAGAGACGGTACGAAACAATCCCCCATTTATCCTTTTTTAATACGAAAATCTATTTATCCCGTTTACAATCTGGAATTCTTTACGCACGAAACTAATCCGAAAAAGTTATTACGAAAGGTAAAAACTTTTTTGCCCTTAATCCTTGAACTAAGTACCCCGTAAAAATTCTAAGCCCTAATAGATAGATATATTTTCCTAAGCACGGCCCACATTACACGGCGGTTTTATTCGAGATGAAAAGCGAGGCGAAAGTGAGCAATTTCAAAGATAATTGAGATCTCCCGCCCCATGTCATTTTGTTAATTCAAGCAATTTTTACAATACTTAAGCGAAGAGACCGTATAATTGAAACTTATAAAACTTCTTTACCAAGGAGGGAATTACCGTAAATATATAAAAGGTCGTTTCGTGCCTGAAAAGATTTACGATCCGTCAACAAAGGGAAATTAATCGCAACTAAAATAATTGTTAAAATTTTCAAAAGGGCGGATTATTATTTGATATTCCCACTCTAACATCGAAAATAATTTAGCGACAGACCTTACTTCGTACATTTTAGGGAAGCCTAGATGGCGCTGAAAATACGCCGCGGCTCCCCCATGCAGTAATCGCTTACAACTTTCTTGTTATAATGGAACTAACTTTGGTATTTTGTTCTTCGCTTATATGCAATAAAATAAAGTTAAAAAGTAAAATTCCCTCTCGCGAATGGTACAAGTTGATTCAACATCCCTCGCAATTAATTAGGGCGATATTAGAAAGAATGACTCTGTCTCTCACGTGGTTGTTTTATCTCCAACAGTCAGAAATTTGATCTAGCATCAATTGATTCTTTATTTAAGATTTGTCGGGACGGAAGGAGACGGCGGAAGTCGTAAAGTTAAAATAGGCCGGAAATGTATCACTTATAATTAGCACTTAATTATATTTAATGTGGAGAGGCTTACTCTCGTACCCTAACGGTCAGAAAAGCGCCCTATTATTAATAAACCTTCGTTATGGCTAGAGCTGGAAGGAAAGGTCGTAGATTTTCAAGGAGTGTCATCAATTAAGTAAATTTTGGTTCATTCGCAACCACTATAACGGAATAACCGATTTTCATGTTTTCCTGAAAGAATTTAATGAGGAATCAAAGAAGGATCGACATTTTAAACACATTTCATTTCCTCAAATTTCAGTTTTTCAGATTTCTGATTTCAGTTAATTCCCAAATTCTCAAATATAACCTAACCTTTATTACTTCGTCGTTTTGACCTCTTCAGATATCAGTCCAGTTTAACAAGTTTCGGTTTTACAATTCGTCATATTTCAATTCTTCAAATTTTGAATTTTTTGATTTTAATTTTTCAGATTTTATGATAGTATACTTCTTATCATCGTTTTCCTACAACGCCTGTTCGTGCGTTATAAATAGTGCTATAATTATAGCCTGTCATTACATCTATAAATTACCCATTGTAGAAATTATCAAAAGGGAATCGACAATAAATAATATTGGTCCAATTTGAGCGTGAATGTACATATAAAGCGATCCGAAACCCATAAATATCTAACATCATTTTCAAGCGAAGTCGTGCCCGCAAATTAATATAATTTATTTAGCCGCTAAATTCGTCCAAATTACCATCGTTAAATATTTGCTTATAATTACGGATATTGTTCTAATTGCGCAGATAAGCCCCGAATATATACTGCTATAGAAGCTACTCAACCCGTCGAATAGTAATTTGGAAATCTCAGAAACCGCACCTACTTTCCCACGTTTATTCGCAGAGTTAAATACGCGAATACCGCTTATTATTATTCTAGCGATTGACAAAAATTTACAACCCTAACCGAGGAAACTATTATTCTCCGTAGCCATTCGTGAATAGATACGAAATTTAATATTCCCGACTGCGTAATTAAAAAGTTGCAACTCTGTATACATGCATAAATAAATTCAACAAATTCTTCTTCAACTTTTAGCTGCGCAACCACGTCCACTGCTTATGAAGTTTAAAACTAAAATTGAATCGAGCTTTCCAGCCGTAAAATTAATTATGTATTTAATTAGAATATCTCGACCGGACGAAGTAGTTGGAAAAACATTAAAGGCTTTGCTACGTTCACACATGAATTATCTATATACTTGTATATAAATTACAAATTTTATTATCCACATTAGATTATCTCAATAAATTCGCTTTTGCATAATTCGGGTATTTACACGCGTTTCACTCACATCAAAACTACCTAACATTCGATAAGATGCGGTTGAAGATGTTGATCTCCTTATCAACAAAATACGTATCCAGTTGGGGTAGTAAAAATGTAATGAAAGAAATTAAGTAATTTCCTCCTGCTACTTCAAAATTTGCTGAAATCCAACAATGATACACGACAAACCGCGCCATTAACGTCTGACTCAAACTTATGAAAATAAGCAAGATATAGTTTGCGAGAAGTATATTAAACTGAAAATAACACTTACAAAATGTAATACGAACATATCAACTTAAATTATTCAATCACCACTTCTGACAGAACAATTTCATCCTTCACCGTCTAATTCGTTGGTCGTTACTACTACTCATCGCGTGTCTTAATAGTTTCCCGTGCATATTTCATAATTCTCCGACGCGTCCAATATTTTTTCGCTTTTTCTGCAGCGGAGAAACGAAAGGGAGAGACAGTTGAAAAATTAACACTAAGAGAAGTGAGTTTAATAATCGGCAGCACCAGGTGCTGTAAATCGATCTTATCCCCAAGAATTTCATCATCCGCGAAGGAACATTGATCACGAAAGTATCGAAAGATTAGGTTAATTGCTCGAAAGAGAATTTCTAAAGGGAATTATTCCCTAACGTAGAGTTAACCAGGCGAAATATGAATTATGCATGGAGGAACTACGACATAGGAGTTGATTTATGTTTTTATTTCATTAATGCGTCGCGAGAACTGTTGGAAATTCGAAATTAACTATTTCTACACCTCCGACATTTCGAATCGAATATATTTGGAACAACTCCACAGATACTGACTGAAATCGGTATATATATGTTATGTATGTAGGTGTGTACCAACACACAAATAGGACACACAAATGAACGTTTAAACGGGAAGGAACAGCGGATTAAATTAACCAAAACACGTTCGGTTTCAAAGAGGTATTCAGTTTCAGCTCTAAAGGATTGAATACCTGAAGAATGACAATGACAGAATAACAAAAGAAAACAATAGAACCAGTTTGGAGGCAATGTGGTGTTATCGTCGAACGATTGTAACTCCTCTCCGGCTCACAATGCCTCGGAAAATATTTTATATTGAAATTTATTCCAATCTCTATTTAATGTCATTTGCACTATTATTCGAACAAATTTCACTTGAGAATTTACTCACATTTCCTTATAGAACGCGTATTCTCTTGTGTTCCTTCTTCCTTACATCCGCTTTAAATTTAGAAATGCATTGAAATAGGCCCATTTGGGGTATCTTAGGACATTTTTTTGAGAGCACACGTAATCCCAACGGCACTATAGTTTACTGTATCTTAAGAAAACTTATTCGTATAAATAAGATGTTAGGATTAATCTTACATCTTATTAATTAATTTTGAAACTTGATTCTGGCAATAACAATAATGATAATAAGAATACGCTATTTAAAACGAACTGAAGCAAAAAGTTAAGGTTAAATATGCTAAGCTGCGAAGTAGCCAGTTCCGAAACAAACAAAATCGATTCTATCACAACCTTGAGAGTGATAGCAGCTTTGGCGAAGAATCTGATGATGAAGAAAGGTTTGAAAACTTCTGGTCATCAATATGGTCAATACCCCAAAGTTTTTGCGATCATGCATTGTGATTGCCTGGTATACAAACAAATGCTTACCAACTTCCAGGCTTATTCTGAAATATCAATAACAACAGATGATATTAAAGCATGCATACTAAGATTGCAAAAGGGAAAGCTCCAAGATCGGACTGTGTCCAGAATGAAAAAAACTAATGATAGTTTTCTCGTCGGTTTCTTTTGTAATAGTAAAATTACGTTGTTTGCGACAATTTGACCATTTACGTACATACAAACATGGCTAGACACCTGAATGCGTGTGATTGTTTTGTTCCCGACACAGTTTAGCTTCCGAGAAGCAAACAAACATGGCACGTGTAATCGCAGGGTATTCGAAGTGTGAAATGTGTGCAGTATGTGGACGAATGGAGCTGAATGATGGTCCGGAGAAGACAAGAGACTGACCAAGGCCCTCATACAGGAATGCTTCCAGGAAGCAAATAAACATGGCGTAATTTCCTCGAATCAGGCGCAACCATTAACAGCGACGGATACTGCGAAACTCTGTACAAAATTCTTTAAAAAAGCCTTAAGAAGAACATTGATAACTAATCAATAATAACTAGCTAAAGAAGTTTTTGAAAACCGTTCGGAATAATGAATCGCCCCAAGCATTATAAGGAAGTGAACATGAAGTGTGAAAAAATTGTAAGGACATTTTTATCTTAAAAGGTTACTTCGAACCCAATAGCTTTGGTTGTGGCATTGTTTTTCTAAATACAGATCGTTTTGGCCAAGATTCTGAAAAAAACTGATGATCATCTAGGGAAAAATATTTCTAAGCAATTGCGAATGAACAATTGGAGGCTCTATCGATCCGCAGGTTTAAAGATAGGAATTTACCGCGAAGAAGCTCGAAAATCAACTTCAGGATCAACCCAATATCACTATCAAGGGCACCAATTTAAACCTTGAACAACTTTGGTCCTTAGCAAATTTTTTCTGGGAAACCTAATCAAATCAAATCAAGAACTTAGAAAAATCTAGAGGGACTTGGTAAGTCTTCCTGCTCGATAGAATCAAGCACTCAGATTAGAGATTAGAGAAACCAGAGTCAGAGCAGTTATCGCGCATCTTCCCGGCGCTTCCACCAAAATTACATACATCTCACGATTTTGGTAATCGTAATGAAAATTATTATTGCCATTATTTTCATTTTAAAAACAAAAGGAAACTCACCGAAGGTGGTGTCCCTCGCCTCCTCGATGGTGCCGAGTACCTTTTGTGATCTGAAATCGAAAATTAACTAATGAAAAACTGTTATAAAAACAATATTTCGAAGAAAGTATATGCACGATTGAAACCGTACGCCTCTAATTTTCACCACGTCCTATATTTGCTATAATTTTCGTCGTTCCGTAGCTACTCCGCAGGTACATTTCATTCTGTTCAACATAACAATGAATCGCTTAGTCACTTAATCGGAACCACACGGATGATATAAATTAAAGGGGAAGACACGCACACAATAAATACCAACAGAAACAAATTGAATACATTCAGAAGGGATATTGTTTCCACCTTATAACCTGAACTAAAGAGGAAAGCATTAGGGTATCCCTTAATCGATGTATTATACAACACCAGTTGCTTCTCGATGGATATTCGCGGCCAACGAAATATGTATTTCGTGTCCTCGCTAGATCGGAAAAAAATATCCAAAAATCGTCTTCGGAAGTAATTCGAAAC
Source organism: Chrysina gloriosa (assembly GCA_038088585.1). Taxonomy (NCBI): domain Eukaryota; kingdom Metazoa; phylum Arthropoda; class Insecta; order Coleoptera; family Scarabaeidae; genus Chrysina; species Chrysina gloriosa. The sequence continues at coordinate 67,622 of CM076096.1, read as the reverse complement.
AATTTTCTTACATATGTACAATAAATTGCCCAGCCGTTTCCGATTCGATTCGAAACGATGTAAAGGTAAATAGCCAAGATTTTTCCAGTCCACCATCGACTGTTATTGTATGCAATGTTCGCTGGAGATATACGGAAAATTGAAAGCGGAATTATAAAAATGCCCGTAAAAATTACCTTTTGGCCGAGGCTATACGACATTCTCGAACATTGCTCGCTTATTTTATATCCGATTTCTGATACGATAACGGCACGATATTCGACATCAATTCCGAACTGGCTGCTTATCTTTAAAAATGCACCACCTACGGCGATGTAGTAAAACGCAAACTTTAATAAACTCGTGTTGGATGAACGAGCAAAACAATAAATGGTCTGAAACAGACCTACATAAAAATAATATTATTACATGCATCTATGTACATACGTAACAAATTTGTAGTAGCTTAGAATGATAATAATGATACTAGTAATGATGATAATAGATTCATGATTGTTACCATTCCTGATACTGAAGATATAAATCGTGTTCCTCCTGATTTGTCAGAAATGTTATATATACAATAAACGAGATACGAATTTCAATATAATGGAAACTTTAGTTTGCATTCAGCTTTCGTATTGCAAGCAGTGAATAGTGAAGAGTTTCCGCAATATTTTAAAACAGCGTGTAAGTAAGTTATCGATAGATTATTCCTTTAATGCCTAAATTCGATTAACCTGAAAGTGATATAGAGGAGGATATTTACACGATTATTTGTAAATCAATTTCGGATAATTACATCCCTTGCTTTACAAAAATACTCGGCGAAACGAATACTCCATATTAATTAGTAATTATAAAAATAATTATTAATTAATGTAACTGTAACCGATGCCATCGTAAATAACATCCTAACATCGTAATACTCCTACTACTACAAACTAATTAATTTATTTGATATGCCATCCGATACAAGCCCGATTGATACAGTGTTTATTCAAATAGGATACACACAAACGTACGACATACGTACACCGACAGAAGCATTGATCAATTTTCAGTAATCCTCAGAATGTGCACATCCATTTGTTTGCCTGATGTACTTCTAATACCTGTGCATTTCTCAATCAACCTTAGACGTGCATCGACGTTCTGCGCGAAGTTGTGCAGTTTCGATAGCATTATGAAGTTTAGCGACCCATTTTAACGCGATGGAATTGTAAATGGTATCGTGCCTGAATTAGAGGCGTCTTTCCGTTGCGATTGCGATCTCGATTTTGGAAAAACTTATATAGTTAGTTAATTACTTTTAAAGCATACGAGGGGAAGTAGAATTTTACACGATTTCGAATTTATTTGGAACGTTGCTAACTAACAATCTTCTCAAACTCAATTACGAGCTCCATTACTTCCGCACTGCATTAGGAGAAGTAAACTAATTAATTAAATATAATCCTTCTCGTTTGTTTTTCTTTTCCAGGCGAACTACCGGCAGCGGTTCATCATGGAAATGCAGCTTCTACAAACAGCCTGGCATCGCAGCTGTTCTTGCTAACTTTGGTGTTAGTGTTGTTAAGGTTTAGGTGACCTTAATGTGGATGTCCAGTCGTAACTCACGCACTCAAGTAATGAGTAACAGAAGAAGAGGAAAAAAACAAGAACAAGTACTATAGGGAACGATACAGAAAGCAACAAAAATTGTAGAATAGACGACAGTATTTTAATACCGTAATCATATCAACCAAAATATTAAACAAAACAAACAACATACAAAAAAAAATGCGTCAGAGATTGGACCAAGTTCGGAAGACTGCATGTATACAAGACACAAAATGTCTGTCTAACGAGCTGGACGTAACAAAAATTTTAAAAAAATCAAAAAAATATCTAGGTGTATTGCATGTATTTCACGTAAACGTGAAAAAGCAAAATAAAACTGATTGTTGTATTACGCCCGTTCCCCTATAATGATCTTGCTCTTAGCAGGCGGGACGGAGGTCGATGTTTCATTTTCCTAAAATCGAAAGAAAACTCACGTGAAGCTTTGTGTTGTCTACCCTGAAAACATACCCAAATCCCATACGATCTAATCGACGGTGCCACTATTAAAAAAATATATGTATATTTAAAAAAATGAATATATTCGTGTAAAAGTATAGTGAAAGAGTTATTTGTTAAATATTTGTTGCTCACTTGGCTTAAGTGTTACAAAATGAAAATTGTGCCATGGAGTGAAGTTCGAACTCTCTAAATATTTCCATTTCGTTCCAAATCAAAATCTTACTACACACAAACTGAAAAGCTATAATGCAAATGGAGTGGTTTTTAAAGTGTCGGCCAATATTAACTGGATCGATGGTTAATAAGGAAAATTGTGATATAGCTAAACTAATTGTATATTATAACTACTACTATTATAAATATATAAAAACGATTAATTGACATAAGGGAATAGAGTATTAAGATTTAGAAAATTGGGATAGGACTATATATAAACTGTATTTGTGGTCTCCACGTTTAAACAATAATAAGTACGAAGTGCATACATACACTTATATACAAATAGATAATAGATATATGTATTTATGTATTAGAAACGAGGAATTAGGAAATTTGATTCAATACTTATTCATAATTATCAGCATCCTTCGAGAGACAAATGCATCGCACATTTTATTATTATTTGTTTATGATTATTATTACTTCCGTTTCCTTTAAATGGGGGGCTGTATTTTTCCATTAGATCCACCGAAATCGAAACTGAAAGTGCAGCGCGCCCGTTTAAGAGAAACGAAAATGGCGGCCCGAAAGCAAGTGGTAATCAATATGATCCGACAAACGCGTGCTACAGCAGAAGGGGCGATGCGAAGCGAGTGGACGGTTTAGTCATTCGATAGCCGTGGAGATCAAGACGTCAATAAAATATTGCTACGCCTCTGACGTTGCACTCGTTTGTCGAACCTTAGTAATCAGATACGAAGTAGAAGCTGATTTATTTCACTATTTTTCAGAAAATATATGTGTTCCCTCCCCCAAAACATTTCATCGCTTAATTGAACAATGCCTGTAACATTTAACCAGGTGAGTAAGTAAATAGGGCACGATCATCTTCGCCAACGTTAGATTAAAAAGTTTATTTAGTCCTATCCTTGTATTTCCAGCGTATTTGACCTTGAACGGTTAAATTAAGCAAATGAAACTATGGTGTACAATTTTAAAATGGTGTATTATTTAAAATGTAAACGATACTATAAGTATTATTTCAAAGAATGTCTATATGTAAAACCAAATTTCAAATATCATTAACATAAACTGTTACATACAATAGAAGACGCTTTCATTTCGTGTTTTCCCTTTGCCGGCAAGTGCCGGATGAGTTATCACCCTTTCCCACTTAGAATGGAGTTCGCGGGTGAGATAAGAAGAAAAAAAAAAGAAATTATAGAAATAAATCTTAATGCCTGACTAAGTGAATAAGGACGCTCCCATCCATTAAAGTTCATTAAGCTCTTTAGAAAGTAGTTAGAATCGACTTTCAATTATACGGAGATTAAGCTTATTAAATATGTAATAAGTAGAATCCTTTGACAAAGGGCGCACCAATACGGAATTATTCAATTACATCAATCAATAATTAATTTAGTTTCTCATGAAGCCAAAAAGGCACGATTGATCACTTCATTACGATATCACGTCTTACCCGCCCCGTTAGCCAGTGATTTAATCCTTGATGCGAGAACTAAATCGATTAAGTGTTACCACCTTAATAAAATTCAACTAATTTTGGAACGCCGTTCAAGGTAAGTAAAAAGAAGACGTATTAATCCCTTTCCTAATTCATTGTGCCACTTCGTATTCTACCGATTTAGATTTAAAGCAGAAGTTCGCATAAATTACTTGCCATTTTACTCCGAAACTACGTTGGAAATTAATCGGGGTCGAAATCTTACAAAATCTTTAAAAAGCTTGTCATCCTATAAACCATGATGAAGTTTAAACTGCGAACTTCATTATTTCGTTTTGTTGTGATTATTGTGAGAATCGTGAGAATTGCAGCAAAGCGTCTGAAACGACGGATTTGGAAAAAAGTAACGATTCTCGAACGAGGAAGATGTAAAAAGATGTTTTTAATATCTCAAGATTTCTAGGAAAATGTGCGAAATAGCAGTTTTAGTATGTTAAAACTCAACATTTCTACAAAATCAAAACGCCCTGGGGAAGGACAATCCAAGCCATCGTAAAGAGTAGTGGGCAGATGGTTTGTGGGATGGTGCAACTTACTTTACGACTTGCCCTTGTATATGATAGTGATTCCAAGGACTATGGTGTTTTTTTCTGACAATATACGACATTGGTAAACATTTTATTAAACAATTGTGTGGTAAGGGGTTTGTAGATGTAATCTAGTGCCAGAAATAATATTTTAAAAGAAATCTAGGAAAGTAGAAACGGCAAATCATATTTTTCTATCTATCAAACGATAATTACTTGAAATTCCAATACAACTGATTTATGATTCCCCCTTAACGCTGACTTTTATCAATCAAACTAGGGCACAATAACCCGTCTCTAATTTTCTCCATCGGAGCGAGATTGTTAGTCGAATTTATTCCGTTATCGTATCATCTCAACGTAGGCGTCCATGGCAGTGCTCTTTTTAGTACGTCGGAGAACCAACACAAATACTTCAACGATAACAACGAGGTCTTTGTACTCGGCTTCTAAGGAAAGTCCCACCACCGAACAAATCTAGAGGCCTTAAAGCGTCCTCCACTCGAGACAAGTCTCCCCGTTGAAAAATCTCGGCGTCGAGGCGTCCGCGTCCAGACGGCGACGTTGCCTTAGACCTATGTTACCTTCAGCGAAAATCCATAATTGTTAATAACATACAGAGGAATAGGACGTTTAAGGGGTTCATGTAAATTATCTTGTGATTAATGTCGAAGATACGATGGTAAAAGACGTAAACGTAAGTAAAAATAAAAGTCAAAAGGAAAGAATTAGATTGATCGTGAAGGAAAGAAGAAAAAAAGCTCGAATAAGAGGGTCTGCTAAATATTTATAATTCTTTTCTCGTGGTCAATTGATCGTGGTTTAAAGTCTAAACCAAAGGAACAAAAAAGAACGAGGAAGAAGTGAGAGGTCGCTCATTTAAGCTATAGCCAAAAAAATTACAATTTAAAACGGTAAGTAAAATTTCATGAAAATCATTATCTCTAAAATATCTAAACCGCGCCTAAAATCGAGAGAACAATCCAAGTTTCAAAACCACCCGTTTTTAATCATTAGTTCAACCCCATCAGAGAGGAGATAAGATCTCTCCAGATTTACACGCTCATTTGTGAATGGAAAGGTGTTACGAACAAAGAGAAAGAAAACACCCCCAGGAAACGTAAAATAGGAATCCCAGCCACACTTAAAATAAAATTTGTTGTCTTCCACTCGCGTACGAGGGGTTTCTGACGTGAATCACGCGATCTCGTGACGGGCTCAGATCAATGATACGTACGTACCAGCTCTGAAAACCACCGATGTTCTTTCCACGTTCACAACTAGGCAACTCATTTTACAATTTTGATTAGGAAATTTTTAAATTTCCACCCTAACTAGGGAAATTTAATTTTCAAAGTCGATTCGATTATTTATTAATATTCAATAAAGGGTGTTCCCAAAAGGCAGCGATAAAAATCGCGCAATAATATTATCCTAACGAAGCACGCCTCAATTTGCACGTTTTTTATATCTGCTGATGTTACGTGGGCGTACTGTTAAACTTGCTGCTAACCCTCCGTGGGCCAATAACGACTGAAGCAAGGATTATACCCTTCACATGCAGATGAAAGGTGGATTTATCTGCAAATAGAGCATCTTTTTATTGTGATCTCGTCCTCACATACGAAAGCAATTTTTGTTTATGTTTCCTTCGAAAGCATAAAAATAGAATTTTTAATATCGAAAAACGAAACACCTCAAACGTAATATTACTGAAAACTATTTTAAGTAAGACGAAATAATTTACCCAATCTTTCAACAATAAAGAATTTGTAGAAAAAAATGGAATTGTAAGACGAAATGCACTAATAGGGGAACATTCCCAAATGTCACCCCCCAATTTGAATGAAACTTGGTCAGATTGTAGACCCCAACAAGTATTGTAGATTGCCGCAAAAGCGAAACATCTCGAACGTAATATTACTGAAAACCATTTTAACTAAAGCGAAAAATTTACCGAGCTTTCAAAGACGTCGCCCCACAATTTGAATGAAACTTGGTTAGTTTGTAGATCCCATCGAGTGCTGTAAATTGCCATTCACTTCTGCCAAGTCTCACATTTAGGGGTAAAAATCGTCCTCGAAATTTCGATGATTTTCCGTTCTTTACGATTTAGATTGAAGAAAAAAATTAAATTCTATATCTAGGAAATCTCCAGAAAATTTGGAGAAGTAAGCTTTGGAGAATGATGAGGGAGGATTGAATAAAGCTCTAAATTTTTAAGAAATCTCAAATTTCCAGGGACTTACAAAAAGATTTGTAGAAATAATATTTAACGAAAGCTTTTATCTGAAAAATCACATCATTATTACAACTATATCTTCTACGTACTTGGACAAAACATATAATTATATGTGTATTGTAGAATTCAGATTCCATAATGGCCCATTTTGAATTACGACGAGTTTTAAAATTTATTAGAGGACGTCCCTACAAACTTTACTTACATACAAGTTTATATCGTTCCCGTTTTCATTCCCCAGCGGTGTAACAATAAATGCAGATATTAATAAAGTAATGAAGTTCGACCTATAAAATCTCTCGGACTTTGGGGTTGAAGTTTTATTGAGAGTTGTAAATAAACATATGTTCTGTACATGCCAAGAACACTACAGCACATGAACTACTACTGCTGCTGCGCGATTCAGTGATGAATGCTAGCTAAATGGCGCGTACTCTAATTCAACATCTGCTACGGAAAGCTAAGCTTTGATCAATTCACCACCCAACACTTGACTCGCATTTTTACTGTTATTTTTTTCATCGAACGTATCGATTTGTTTCACAAATCATTTATAGTCTAACGGGTAAATGTCGTATTATTACGAGGCTAGAGGGTGGTTATTTGTTATTTTTAGATACTCGAGGTTATAAATAAATCGATAGATGAGTTAATAATTGCGAGACCATTATTTCTGTTTACGAGAAAATTGAAACGAGTGGTAATTGATGGTATTTCGAGCTCCTAATGCATTACACAAATTATTATTAAAACAAATAAACGAAACTCAAATTTCCCTTCCATATCTCCTTGATGAGGTCAAACATCTCTTGATCTGGAAAGAAGAGAATTGCTTAGTGAAGTTTAAGAAAGAAAGAATATCACATGACACTATCAGATATCAAAATCTCCTAAGCGAATTCGGCAATTTTTCAAGTTGTGTCCAGGAATTCCGATACAAACACAGCCTGTTATAACGAGATGGGGAACGTGGCTTGATGCAGTTTTCTATTATAGTACGCATTTCAACGAAGTGAAAAGCCTAGTTTTTAACTTTAAACCTGCAAGATATGAGCGCGATTAAAGAAAGTCAAGTCACAGTTTAAGAATTCCCAAGTTGCAACAAATGTACAACTTACTACGCAACATTGTGCACTTATATCCAATTAAATTAAGTCGAGTTGAGTTTGCAGGATACTTTTTATCCCTGAAACTACCAATAACATTTATACGCACGAGGTTAGATCAACTAATCGATTATCCAGGCCAACAAGTAACTGAAGAATTACGTTCGGTTTTGCGGAAAGATCCTGATTGTGTCGAACTGTCTGGCGTCTTTCCGAGTGACATTGATCCATGTTTAAAATTTGCAAATCTTATCTCGATTGATGCCGAACATACTTTTTATATGTGGAGACGTGTATAAACTCCAAAATTTATAAAAATCAACCATGGAAAACAATTCTGGAGATTTTCTGTCTACACTACTTCCGTAACAAACTTTGCCCTTTATACATATTACTGTTGGGTAATAATTCTCGCCTTTGTAACGCCATTAAATCTCCAGTGAAAATAAATGACTTATATAGTTGTGTTGTAAAAGTTATCATAATTTCATATTCGTAATACAAACCTACAGTTGCCCCCTTTCGTAACGCTCGTGTATTCGTTCCGTGTTACCGAGCTGTAATTATAACTAAGAAAGATACATAAAGTCACACTTTCTCGCCCTAAAGTTTCTTTCGAACTAAACGCATTTTTCCGCACGTTTTCCCTTTTCCTTATTGCAAGGCCGCCTTTATTACAGTTTTCTTTGACAAATTCTGTCTATTGTTCGCGTTGTATTGTAAAGCTTTTTGCATATCGCCATAATTCTTCTCCTTTAACATTTTTTCACTACTATTTCACCGGCAACGTTTGCACCCTCGTTCTTCCGCGTCTGTATTTATCATGTCTTCGCTAATTTAAGCGGGTGCGTTTCCAGGACCGCATTGAAAGCGAAAGTTTATTTCGACCCACTAGAATTTTGTGATATTTAAAACCTAATTGATAAAAATATTTAATTTCGAATTAAATGTGAAACTCTCTTATTCTAATCAGGGATTAGATAAGCTTTATTTTCATTTAAAGGGTATTCCTTCTCCGTCGATGGTGACAGTAAATATTTAACCCCCTTCCCACGTTTCCCCAGAAATAACGGAATTCTACGCAGATTCATAATTAATTTTAAATTCCCTTGTCCTATTTTAGAAAGCAACTAAGCTTAAGACTTACCAAACACGGCCACCACTTTCACAACAAAATCTCATGCAAATTAGTTAGATTTTCATTCTTTCCAAATAAAGAGGAGGCTAAAGTATGCTACCAATTTTTAATTTATTCTTAATTATTATAACTTAGCGGCCGGAACTTTTAGCCGCTGTCAGTTTTTGTTACAAGTACACTTCACCGCCGGGTAATAATTGAGAATTTAAATTCAAATGAGCCTGGCGGAAGATCATCCAAAGGACAAACTTCTGCCCTTAATACATATTCAACTCTTTTTCGACTTTTTAGATTCTCTTCGAGGACGAATTTGTTAATTCGAGAGACGAGTACGAACGTAAGCTCGGATTCGTAAATATATTACTATTGATGTGTCAGTTGTGCTAGTTCGAAGGGCTAATTTCTTAGGGTGTCGAGCGATCCCCGCCCCTTTCTACGAGACTGCTGATTTATGGCGAAGCGTTAGATTTGATATTTCATGAAATCCAATTAATATACCGGGGCAACTTTACACATTCCTACTTACTACATGTGGAGCATTTTCGACCCGACATTCAACTTGCCCTACCTTGTTTGTTAAGGCGGGTAATATAGTTAATTGAAAATTCAAAATACTTCGATAGGGAGGCGTAATCCTTCAAAGCTTCCTTAGATACGAACATACGTATGTATGTATTGTACGCATGTAGGTGTAAACTCAATAATACCTACCAAATCTTAATTAACGCCTGGCGAATTTCCTTATTAAGAATCATTCTTGGAGATGACAGAAAATTCATTCCAATCTCAATGGTTTGTTCAACGTTTATACGAGAGAAAATATGAAAGGATTAACGACGAAAAACAAAATAGTAACGAATTCGAAGAATAACTTCAAACCCCGAAATTCCAAAAATGGCATAACATAAATTGTGAGGGAAAATTGCAAAATCAAGGAACTTTCCTGAAAGTTAACTTTACGCAGGACGAAACGAACCTGGGGAAAGCAGATGCGTTGACCTTTTGAAATCGATTGAAGATGATCCCCATTTCCCCATTATGTGGCTTGACCCGGAAATTGGGCGCCAGAAAATGGAGTGGCACATTCCAAGCTCTTCAAGGACAAAAAGGCAAGAAGAAGTAAATCAAAGATCAAAAGCATGCTGATTTGCTTTGTTGATAGCAAGGGAATCGTTCACAAAGTATTTGTGCCTCCAGGCCAAGGGGTTAATCAACACTTTTACCGAAAGGTTCTTGAAAGACTTCGAAAAATGTAATGAAAATAATTTCTTTGACCAGCGCCTAAAGAACAATGTCGATAACAGCAAGAATAATGAAGAAAAATTAAGACTAGAAGTTAGGGATACAAATATATATTGGTTGTTCCCCTCTAACGAAGTACAAAGCTCATTCTTAGCACTATAATTATATAATCAATAGCCATGCGAATAGAAGTTTTCGATTTAATAATAAAATTAGAAAGTTCGCAAAGAAGAAATGTTGGCGTTATGTTTAGTTGAACTTTATTTAAGTGCGAAACTTCCGAGCAAAAGTTACAATAAAGCACTAACCGAACAAATCGCCTCGTCTTTTTATATTTCTATTTATTCATTCGAGAATAGATCGGGAAAAGAGCCTCAATTTCCATCTCTCCCGGATCAGATTTATTAGCGAGCAACCGATCAACATTAACGCGTAGTATATAACGGAATACTATTAATTAACCTATCCTAATCCGTTCCCTCCGAATTTACAAATTAGATCTGTACAGTAAGCAGAACAGAGGAATAGCGAAAATATCATTTGCTAAATTCGCATTAACTGCCACTGGTGGCCCCGGTACGTTTTCGGAAAATGTTTATGGGGTAGTTTGAACTTAAATGGGAGGATCTTAGTTTGCTGACTCACCACTATGAGCACGTTTTATGATTTAGGGTTATACTTGAGTGGTCGATGTGTATAAGTATCTATTAGGCAGCGTATTAATTAAATTGTGAAAATTGAAAATTGATTTTCTAGTTAGCTACGTTTAATCTTATCCTTTAAATTTTATTAGTATGAATCGCAGGGAATAAAATTAGTATTTCGTCGATTCGACAAACTTTGTAACAAATTCCTAAATTGTAACTATGTAACTATCATTCAAGATCAATCAACGTAACAACGTAACGAATTTCGAAATTCTGAGCAATTTATTCCAGACGGAGGGACTCATAAAAATAAATTTAATCTTACTACGAATCTATATCGGAGGAAATTTGCCTCAACAAGGACAACAAGCAGAAAATTTTCATCGCCGAATGACGTTAAAAGCGATTCGCTGCTTTTGTAATCGAATGAGCTGATTCGCATAGAAAATAATGGAATTTTTAAACCGAAGTCATCGTAAACGTCAGCCGAGCACTTGTAGATTGCTATCGCGAGCAAAGAATTATAGCGGAAATATTTAACTGTCATAACTGAATTTGTAAACATTTTAACCCTTCTGCTGTTGATAAAACAAGCGAGCTTTTTCAAGAGGGCGAGCTTAATACCGCGTAATTAAACAGGGCCAATTTAGCTCCGAATTAATTAATTTTGATTAAACAAAGTAGTAATAGTTACGGTCGTAGGAACTAATGACCTCTTTGCGTGAGCGTACATATGTATCCAGGACTAGATGGATCCTTCAGGTACGGTTGTTATTGTAATGACAATACTGACGATTACAAAGCAGAAACGAAATACACGCCTTCGTGATGTCTAATTTATCGTGTCAACAATTGATCTACTAACACGTTTATCGTAAATTGAACAGAAATACCAAAGAACGAATCACTGGGGACATTACCGGTAGCGAGATCGTTTCAAGATAACCACATTAAGGTGTAATACACGCAATTTCTATACAAAAATACTTGTTTGTATATGCTTTGGAAATACATATACATATACCTCCGGTCAAAGTTAAGTAGACGCTAAATCTCCTAAAGTCCCATCTAAATAGTTGGACTACAACGAACAAACTAGTTTAATAATGAAATAAATTACCTTTTATTCCTTTGCCAGATCGATTTTGGGAAAAGTACAGGTACTTGTTACAACCACTAAGTGATAATCTTCAGTGAAAAGAGCAAGGAAATAAATTTGCTTTACGATATTCCTAAAAGGGCACTACACACCCGAGCATTGTTAACCAACCTTTATGTCTTCATTGGAGATGACCACTTAATGGTCGAAATACGTATTTCCAGTTTCAAAAAAGAAATTGATGTGGTAAAGATAGTAACTGTATAAATGTATTTCAGTTATAAATCACAGTCATTCCTGGGTTTATTTTTTCAAATAAAGTCTTCTCCATCTTGGGAAACACAAAACTACCTATTCGTGGTCTTCAGCTAAAATTTTTGGGCCCAGAAATTTTGCAAAATTTCCGGAAGACGCTTCGTTGATCTCATGACTTTATTTCAGGAAATACTCACCACGTAAGTTGCTTGGGAGCCTCTTTTGGAAACCCAAATGTATCCTTCATAATTAATAAACTTCAAATTTCCACATTACCCGATTACAGTTGTTGTCCCCAGAAACTGCCCCAACTGGTCGGTATTTGGAACTTATCCGCTTTGGACCAATCAATCCTTTGCAAATTTAAATGGATACTTTCGTGATTATTGCATATAATATTTTGCGTCATATCTTCAACGAACTGCGCTAATAGATTCAAATCTGATGAGGGTAACCAAGCGCCAGAACATGGAATGGCACACTTCAAGTTCTCCAAGTCGAAAGATAAAGCAAAAATGAGCCAGTCAAACATCAAAAGCATGCCGATTTGCTTGTTTTTGATAGCCAGGGAATCATCCAGATAGAGTTTATGCGTTAATCAACACTTTCACCGCAAGCTTCTTGAAAGAAAAAGGTTCGTGCGTGTGAGACCAAATATCAAGAGGAATTGGGTGTTGCATGACGACAATGCGCCTTGTCACACATCAATTTCGTCCAGTAAACGCCTTCCTGTGACTCCCCAGCCTCCTTATTCGCCAAGATTGAAACAACACTTCAAGGGACGTCGTTTTGGGGCACTGGACAAGATTTAAACTGCAACTGGCAATCTGAAAGCTGAAGGCTAAAGTCTGAAGTCTGAAGGCTGAAGGCTGAAGGCTGAAGGCTAGTTCCAACATTGCTGTGATGAGTGGAGAAACCGTCTCCAGAACTATGTGGCTTCCCAAAGCAGTTGCTTATTATTGTTGTTGGAATAAAACTAGTGAAAAATCGGTTTCATTACTTTATTTACATACCTCTTATTTGAGATGAATTTTCCAATTAACGCGACCTTGACGATAAATACAATCTTCGTCGTTTTACGATACGGTTGGAATTGTATTAAAAAGTTTAAAGTAATATCAAAGGCGACCAGGTAAACTCGGGAGTATAAACTGAAAACCTTAATAAGTGAAGCCGGGGCTTTATTCGAGATCATCGCTTCGCTACAATTTAAGTATGATATTCCTAGATGGCTTCAGCATTAATAAAACTCCCGTCGCTCTCTAAAGTGAAAACAATGTTGCTACCGCAGCAAATACCTGAAAGTTTTCCGATTATGAAGATCGCCCTTATTTAGAGGTTGACCTCGCACTTGAGGTAGACAATGAGGTAATCGAATACTTTTCCTCGTTTAAGCGTTTTCGATAAGGGAGCTATTTCTATAGTGGATTTGTTAGAATTTTTGGAATAACTTTGTGCTAAGTACTAGACAAATTTTGCTAAAATATGAAAAGGATGTGATGAATGAAGAATATAACGTATCGTCAAAATGTTAGCCCTCATTTCCTGATGATAAATTTTGGAGAAATAGAAAATACATTTGATGAATGGGGTTTCTACGTTTAATTCGGGATTTGAAAAGTAGGTTGGATTGTTTTATTGCGTAATCTCGAGATAAATTTCGGCGCTAAATTTTAAAAATATATGAACGCACTTTATTATACTCTGTACGCGGGCTTAGGAGTCGTGGTTGGAATATTGAATAAATGTTTGACGCATTGGTCATGACATTTTTCCTCCATCTATTTGACTAGTACCCCGGATAAAACCGCGTACGATCTATTGCATCGGAGACATAGATTTCGATGGTTTAAATGCACTTTTCTAAAGGGGGAAAAATCGTCGGTTCAGCTACATTTCAGAGAGCACTGGCGTTCGGCCAAATATTTTTGAGGTATACTTTATAATATTTTTCGATAACGCTTTTTTATTATTATTTTGCGGTTATAAATTTTACTTACACTTGTTGTTGTTAGTAAAATCACTATAGCCGTCCGATTTATTGCCCCAGATTCGGCTCCATTTTCGCATTTCGAATATGTCGAGAAAATTTATTTTGAAGTATTACATTCGAACTTACTCTATATTTTTCATTTTTACTGCGATACCGACGCACATTAAGTTTGAATTTATGAAACGCGTGCACCTCATTTACGCTACTGAGCATATTTCCGAGAGCCCATTTATATTTGATAAAAACATCTATGCCCTCCGTGCGTTTAAAAACATCAAAAATTTATGGACGAACAATTTCCCCTTCGGGCGAAACAAAGGATTCATCCATGAAGATATTCGAGAGTCCTGATGATGAATAGGAATTTATAACACTATACTAATTTAGGTTCATGTTAAAGAACCAGTTGATTGAGAAGTCGTTGTACTCACTAGATCAATTTTTGTAATTCTGCGATTTTGCAACGAAACCCAGTCATTGTTAGAATGTCAATTGGGACAATGAGTTATTATCATTATTATTAGTAGTAGTAGCAGTATCAGCAATGATCGACTTTCTATTGTTGATGGTTTACGCGCTACGAACGCTTGAAGTTTATACATTCTCCGCCCTTTATTCGGTCTATTTTATACGATTGCGCCCGACCTTCCTCCAATCGCGTTGAATCCTACACCAATCGACGCGTCTTGGCTTACTGATTCCAACGATATATGATTTGTTTAGATTATTTTAAACGGTCCCCGAAAAATGGATAAAAAAGCAAAAAATCGCTAAAAACAGCCATAATCGCATACCTATCTCGGCTCCTATGGGGGCCTAAGAGGTTCAATCCTACATCAATCGACGCGTCTTGACTAGCCCAATTCCACGGCTTATGATATTTTTATTTTACTCCAATGGCTATCGCGAAAATCGCAAAGAAAACGCGAAAAAGACGCAAAAATCGCTAAATTGCACTCCCGGACTGGATTTTTAAGTTACGAAATTCTCAAATAGGCTTTGTTATAAGCAGACTGCGCTATCTCTAAGAGTTTTTGCGCTAAAACGAAATTATAGTAATCTTAATAAAATATATTACTTTCTTACTAGGCTGAGCGCAAAGAGAACAGGGGCATCAAAAGCATCAAATCAGAAACAATTCTTAACAAGACAGGTCTTACCTCTTCCATCGTCGAAGATATGGCATCCAAGATGTTTAGTTGAAGATGTGTTTCCAAATTCTGCAACAACGAAAAGCACAAATTTAATCTAGACGCTTCAAATCCGACGCTGTTTTCTACATAAATTATGTTTTTCTTGAATGCTTTTTTCCGTAACTAAATGAAATGGAATTTATTTTATTTTTGTATTTTTGACCTAGAATAATGCTAGTTTGGCACCTGCATGTTACAAAATCTATTAAAAATTGATGAAGCGAATGCTTTCCCGCCCAACTAAAAATGCTTTCACGGATAAATGAATTTCTTCCGCTTAAGTCGTCCCAATTTTCATGGAGCCTTGCCACAAAACAGCAAGAATTAATATTAAATGGACAACGTGCTTACGTTCTGTATAGTATTACAGTTGTTTCTAGTTTCCTCGTCCAACAACCAATCAAAGGCACGAAACTTAAACTACACTTGACGGCTTAAATTGTAATTAAGAAACTTTTATCCCTCTGGGATCTAAGGTCTCAACGTTTGTCCATGGAAAACACATTAAGACTGCATAGAGCCGCTAAATAACTCCGAGATATTCACCTCGAATACCAAGCCGCGTTTAAATGTAACACCTCAAAAAACTATTTAACATAAATAACTTTGGGAATTGAAATTAAGGTAAATAGGTAATGTTTTAGAGGAAATTGTTTCCAATTGACGTTGATACCTTGATTGCCGAAATACGTATTAGCAATTGCCCAAAATCGCTCGGTATAATTCATATAAATTTCCCAACACCACCTAAGCATCAGGATTTTTTGATTAACTTTGGTACAAACCCTTAAGTATTGAAGACCAATGTTCTATAAAGTATGAGTGAAACAATCACTACCTTCTAATTTTCGCTTTTTAGTTTTGGTGAAGCTTCCTCTTTAACCAGCCCTGTATACGTGCATATAATTTTTAGACCTCGTATACTGTTTCCAATTGAAGTAAAAGTAACAAATCATTTTTTCATTCCACGCTTATTCTAATGACTAAAATATTTCAAAACTTTCTAATCCTTCTCGATGCAACGAATTATTTTGCACTACAAAAAAAAGCTTCCTAAATTTTAGAAAGCGTTTGCACTCCTAAGTAATTGCGGCTAATGCAATTATCTCGAATGAATCGCGGAAAAAATGAAAGGCGAAGAGTATTTCAGCCCTAAATATATTTAGATGTTCTTAATTACGAAGTGAAATCTACTATTTGTCATATTTATTTTTTATTATTATTTATATAATGCGAAATTGGCCGATAAATTTTGTCCTTCTACATTTCCAGGTTTTCACTTGTTTGTAGAAATCCCACGTTCAATATATCATTTGTAATTTGCAAAATCCTAGTTCCTCACTGTCACTTATTATGGTGGCTTAATGACATGTAAGTGTAATTTTAGTTGATGACTTTCTGTTAGATAACACATAAAGAGCTCTTGGGAGAAAGTCCAGTTCAAATAATACCTACACATACATATGTGTATAAAACAGAATAAACTAAATATACTTTCGCTTTTATCCGGCCGAGGTGACTTTGTGACTTCCATTTCCTTTTCGCATCGTCTTCCTCTGTTTACCCACTGTAGATTGTAGATATGTGCTTCTTGATTAATTGATGACGCCGCGTGCAGTGGCGTAGCACAAAATCGGACGATTTTATCGAAGATTGCAGCTGTACTAGTCCATTATTCGATCGAATTAAAGCTTGATAAGCTCTGTATTAGATGTAAAGACAAAGGAATGGCCGATATCATGGAATCTATTCCGCCTCGGACAGGTCTAATTTTTTGGGAGAGAATAGTTGCCTTTATTTATCATTGGAACGAGCCTGTTTTTCATTCTGTTCTATTGTCTTCCTTCAAGCGTTCGAGAGTAGTATATTTAAATAATTTCCCCCTTTTAGAGATAGTAACGAACTGAAAGATCTGTAAGAAACAATTTACTTATAGACTAGTTTAAAAACTGTAAGCGATCTCATTAGATTCACGATTACGGATAACAATCTTTCCATGGGAGATCCGAAGGAAAACGCCCTTTTAAAGCGATTTCCCTTACGAAGCAACTACTTCCCGAGCAATAACGTTTTGGTTTAATATGCGAAAGAAATATTTCCAACATCAAACAACTATTTTCCGTACAAAAGAAGAGGTGGATGTTTCTTATTATAAGAACTTTCTGGAGGAATTACTTCAGAACTATAAAGCTCATGTAAAAACAGTTTTTGAACTGCTATTAATATAAGAATTTTAACCTATTTTAAGTTGTAAGCATATGCGAAAAATAGACGGTTTTCAAAATTTTAAACGGGTGTTACTGAAAGACTATGACTGACACACAAATTTGGAAAGCAGATTCAGAATTAGTGGGGAAAATACTATAAAAGTGACACTATTTGATCGACGAAACACGCAAAAAGTAAAAAAATTTGAAGATCAAAATGTATCTAGCGCTTTTGTATTCTAAAAATGTTCATTCTCCGCGTGTATTCATTAATTCAAACATCGCATAATTGAAATAGAGAACCTATAAGAAAAGTATCCATCATTTAACGAAATCTACCAAATCTCCGTCGCAACGTTGAAAATTTACAACCTGTTCTGAATTTAATTTACGAGTTACCTTGCAATACTCAGATGTAATTTATTTCTAAATGCACTCATTTCTGAAATAATAGTTATGTAGGAAATGATTATTCGCGAATATTTATAGTTTCTATTACATTCTTGCAAACTTGCTCTCGAAGATTTAACGTCGTTTTCCCCTCATGCCTGTCGTTTTCGCGCGTTCGAAATTTAAATTCAAAATAATTTAAATTAGTTCGCCCTCCTAATTGAATATACTTTTTAACTAGGGGCGAATGTTTTTTGGACGCGAAGGTGTCAATGAAGATAAAACTTTTCTCGTTAAATTTTATTAAGAACATGGGATAAAATTTTGAAATAAGGAGGATGGAGATGATTAATTAAAAACCTCCTCCTACGTTTTCGCATCGTTCTTATCGATAATTATCGCAGAACAATAATGATGTTTTCCCCTGCTTTTGAAATATGACGCGAAGGCATCGTGAAGTATTTCCCGATTTCCAACAATAATTGATTGAAATCGAAAAATTGTATTCTACGTGTGTATGTAAATATCGACAAAAAGTTTCTACAGTTTTTTCGTTTGGTTGTTTTCATTTTAACAACAAATTCTGCACAGAACTCGACAAAAGAGCTGTCGAAACTAATGAATTGCTTAAGCAAGTCTACGGAGAGTCTGCTCCGTCGTAAGTGCAAGTTACAAAGTGGGTGAAGAAGGAGGGCCAGGGAGGAATAGATGATGACCCCCGCTTTGGCCGATAGTCAACAAGTCAAACCTTTTTCCCGAGGGTCAAGACTACACTCAAAAGACGCCATTTTGACAACATTAAAGGGGGACCGAGGCCATCGACGGGACGCACTAGGCATGGGACAGTCGATGGAAAAAATGTGTAGATGCTCGTGGAGAGCACTTTGTACCGTTATTGCCAATAAATCTTTTTCCTAATATATTTCATGAGTTTAGAGACGCACCCTGTATATGCAACTATACAAAATGACATAATACCCGGACATAATCGTTCAAACAAAAGCTAAAATCAGATTGATTTGACTTGGTGTAGTGATGTTATTAAGAAATTAATAATTCATATATCAATAATTAAGTATTATATTCCGATTATACATTCACCTCGACCATTTTAAATTTAATTATTCAAAAGCGCATGTTATCGCTGTCGGTTCCATTCGAAATATGATCTGTGTCTGCTTTCGTTAAAAATTAACACTTAATAGAATGTATGCATTCGTAGCGTTCACTTCGGCATAAAAACGATCGCTAAGTCTTTTTCACTCGGTTTTCGTCATTCCTTACTGATCACAGCAGGTTATTCACCTGAAAAATACTGCCTCGCGTAAAAGTAAAGAAGGAAGTCATACGAAGGTAATACTATCCTCGGTTACAGCACGCAGCGTATTGTGGTCGTTCAAATTACACGAGTTTTTGTTAAATTTCCGTGTTTATCCCCCATCAGTTATTTACTAGATTATAATTCTATTCGAGAGTTTACAAAGACGAGTAATTTTCAGTAGATAATGGCGAATATGAATCCCCGTATACAATGGGAGAAAAAAATATGTATATACTACATAGATTCGATGAGAGTGGGATGTTCTTTTATAAATATTTAGAAGAAGATCTTGTGTCTCTCATCAGTATTTAAGAGTAAACTCCTGAATTTCTACGAGAACACGAAAAGTTAACAATAGAACCATCGCATCTACTAATTTAATAATTAAAGAAACCTTAAAATTGGAAGATTAACTAATTTCACTTGAATAAATGTTCAAATTACCACCCATTTGTTACCTAGCAATAATACAGTCGGAAATGAATTTCTTCCAAATCATTTCCCCTCATTTCTTGGTCCACATTTCTGCACTCTAACCTTATCCTTTCTCTCACTTCTCCAATATCTCGAGGTTTTGAGTGATACCCACATGTGATTTTTGAATACCCCTAAAAAAATCGAGTGGGGTGAGATTCATCAACTGAATAGTGTGGTGGTGCACCATCGTGTTGATACCAAACATTAAAACTATGTCTATGTATATATCTAGTTGATTACTTCTACTGCCACACTGTATATACATATATCGATAAAGAGAACTAAATTA
Organism: Chrysina gloriosa; assembly: GCA_038088585.1. Taxonomy (NCBI): domain Eukaryota; kingdom Metazoa; phylum Arthropoda; class Insecta; order Coleoptera; family Scarabaeidae; genus Chrysina; species Chrysina gloriosa. The sequence continues at coordinate 47,769 of CM076096.1, read as the reverse complement.
ACGACTTCGTAGCATATTACCTTTCGATGTCCAAATAATAAAATTGAAATGTTTCGAACTTATTCATCGAATAACTTCAGGATATGCAGCATGCAGCTCGAGTTTGTCAATATTTGCTGGCACCTTAAATAAACGTATAATTTCCATACAAAGTGTTCATATTATACGTTTCCTGTAAAGAACAAAATAAATATTGTAAACTTCGACGTCGAAAATTTAAAACTCCATTGATTTATGATCGTTGCCAGTAACCTACTTTAATCTTGTTCTAGTTTAATGCATCAAACCCCTGTTTTACTATATTTTTAAAGTTTTCCCCGTTTTATATATTTTCGAATAGCTGTTGCGGATTTTCGTCAGGAAAGCAATATCGCACGCGTTCGGCACGGCCCTGCTCGAATTGTGGAAATCTTTAGGTTACTTACGTTACGAGGGTTGCGCCGGGGAACCTTATTTGGGCGCCCAGAAATACTTAATTTAGCCCCGGTGACAAAAGGGATCGACTGCATTAATATCGAAACCCAAGAGATATAAAATCTCGCGAAAAATCAATACTCCCCTTCGTTCTGCACCCTCTAGATTTGAGCCGGGTTTGATTGATTCATCCCACATTATCTTGATTTTTACCGTTTTCTCTCTTAAACGCCGAAAGATTGTTTCAGCGGATTTTTCCTCGCCGATCTCTTCGCCGAACCGATTACCGATTACTTAAAACAATTGCATAAGCCGTTTCCGGTAGCACATCGGAATTTTTATTGTCGCTTTATGAGATTCGCGTCAATTATTTCGTGATTTGTCTGTCTTAAGAACGAGCTCTGCACTTATCTAATGTAGTTTGGAAGTTTTAAAAAGTTTTATATGATCGACGTAAAATGCAAAGGGTCCATAAAAGACATCTTCAAGGTAAAAGGAGGAGTAATAATCGTTATTTCCTTTATTTTTCAGCACTTGCGCCTGATTTATTAACGTTTTAAGATAAATTCTAACTCTATTTATTGATATATTGCTGCTTTATAGCTTGAGGTAGCCATTTCAATAACGATAAGCTTGCAAATGCCACGCAGAAATCGATTGAAATAATCACACTTCTTCGAAATTTTATATTGTTTAAAATATTAAGGTCACCAACAAGAAAAAATGTTCAAGACAATGTGAGTTTCAAAAATCCTAGTTTTGCACAAATTTGAACTGATTTGGAAACTATCCTAACAACCACTGTACAACAGGAAATTTTTGGGAATAAAGCCACATCCTAATAAATCAGGACAAAACCAAACAATCGCTTCAATGAAAAGAAAGCAAAAATAGAAGCCACCCGCAAATCCAAAGTCGAGCAAGAAAGTCATCATTTCTCGAACGTTACAAAATTGCAATCTGCTGGAAGGTGACCACAAAAATCAAATAAAAACCTTTGTAAACATTTAAATCCAAACTTCAAAATCTAACCATCCTCTTTACTAAGGCGAGGTCGAAGCCCATCCATCCCATTTGTAGTGATTGTCTCGAAATAAGTGTCCAGATGTCTTATCAAATGGGTCCAAATCAACGAAGACTGAGATGAGATCAGAAAGGATCCAGTCAAGTTGGGCCAAAATTGTTGGTCGCAGTTAATTCGATGCAATTCCACATGCAACTGTCATCCAATCTGTGTAGAATACAACGATAAGCTGTACAACTAGTACGGGTAGTAGTTGTTTTTCAGACGAGCATAGTTTACCAAATCAAGTACTGAGCTTGCAAACGCAATGAACACAACATTTTCGGATATACGGTATAGAGAGGATAGTAAATCGATAACACTCCCTGGCTTTCTCGTCTTATTTGCACCAACATCTCCTATTAATTTAAAATGCGCCATTTCACCTTTACAAAGCCATCATATTAATTGCTTGACGGGAATGTCGTTTTGCTAGTTTATTTTCGCAAGTTCAGGGAGCAAAGCAACGCTAAATAGGGCTAAACACCGGTAGTTCATTAAAAATTACGCGAAAATTAATTTACACCTCATCCACCTCTGTAATTTACCTAAGAAGCTTGCCTTCACTTCGGGCGTAACTTCAAATTTCACCCCTTGCATACGTATTTGTGTGTTTGTTCTCTGGGTAATTACCCCTGGCCTATACTTAGAAGCAGTCCGCTTTAATAGTTAAGATGGCCTTTTACTTTATTTTATTACCTCGTCTCGTGCATGTCTTTCGTCTTGGACAGAGAAAAAGGGAACTATGCTCACGCAAAATTCCTTTCAACTCGAAAGGTTTACGTTTGGAAAATGGTTCTTTTCTCTTGATTGATTACTCTGAGAAAAATGTTGTGTGATTATTTAGTAATCGGTGGTTACAAACGATTGCTGGAAGTATTTCACGCCCTGTTCAACTAATTTTTTTACTCGATTTGGCTGCATTCGAAATTTATATTTTTCAAAAGTTAGTTGCCCGAAATAAATTTTGTTTCTTCTAAAATGTAAATGAATGAAAAATTCATGTAAACACCACTGTATACATACACCACAACAAAGAAGCGACCTCCACAGACAACTGCAAGACAATGTCCTGTCATGTTATACACTCAAGGAAGCCGGCGTGAAATTATAATTTTAAATGAGAGTTTCTCTTTATTGGATTACGTAATGTCCTTAATTATATCGGAAGTTTACCAACGGCCGTGCTGCGCCAGTTTAAAGAGATAAATACCTTGCCATGCTTAAGTTACGGTGCCCGAATATAATTAATTTCTTCGTTCCAATATGGTAACTTATTTGCGTGCATACATGCAATTACAAGCGGTTGTTTATTACTGGAATGCAAATCTGTTTTTAATAAATCCATTGTTGCTTGCGAAAGTAATGAATTGACAACAATTGCATATCGCAGCAAAATTATATACAGATGCTCGAACTGCTATGGAAATTGAAAGGAATTATTTTCGATTCGTACGCCTCCAACGATGTTGCAATTGAAACTGATGACATTGACCCAAAATACATGTCATATGTGTCCATAAAATTATTCTTAGTGTGGTAGCAACGAAAAATTCGCAAGAAAACGCTGAATTGTAGCCCCGGAATTAACTTTAAGTTTAACTTCATCCGATCACATTCAATCATACACCAACGGTACATGATTTGTTTAGATTATTTCAAACGGTTACCGATAAAATGCGAAAAGACCCAAAAAATTGCTAAAAATGGCCAAAATCGTATATCTATCTCGGCTCCTATGAAACTAAGGGGGTTCATTCCTACATCAATCGAAGCGTACTGACGAGACGAGTTCAACAGGGCTAGGATTTCTTTACTTTACTCTAACGGTTACCGAGAAAATCGCAAGAAACCGCGAGAAAATCGCAAAAAACGCTAAATTTCACCCTAGGAACGGATTTTTTCGAGCTACGACATTCCCTCCTACACCATTCGAAGCAGCTTATTTTTCTGATTCAATGTCAACCCCAGATCGGCTTCTATCGTTGATAGATTAGTCGCTACGAGGGCTTGAAGTTTGCCTATATTTACCCCTATATTCCGGCTATTTTACGCGTTTGGCCCGCACTTCGGATGGCGTTTTTCGAAACTTATGCGTTCCACGTCCGAACCGATATGTTTTACATAATTCTCGATCCCTTTCTGGCGCAAAATAGCTTCAAAATTCGATCATGAATTTTTGGTCAAATGACCATAATTACGTTAAAGATCGTAATTTTCATTTTGGCCCAAATTTCAAATCACCCTCACTACTTTATTTATATCTTGAATCTGGATGGAGTAGACCTTCCTAGAAGCAGATTTTGCCTAGGAATCGAATGGAATAAGAACGAACGCGCTATCTCTAATAATTCTCCTGCTAGAACGAAATAATAGTAATTTTAGGTAAGAATTTTTTCAAACTTCAAGGTCCCATATCTCGGGAACGGTAAGAGCTAGGGACCTCCGGTTTGTTTTATTTTACTCAGTTCCTCGAATCCATCGTACTTTAAGTCTAGCGAGATTGAACTTGCTAGCGCTATCGGAAGTATGCTACCTACAACAACAAGCAAAATTTCTATGATTTGAGGCAGAAATTATACGTGGCTAAAATATCATTTGTGTCCAATCGCGTTGAAAATATATCTATCCGATACATTTTGATCCGTAGACTCCGAATATTCCATCCCGGACGCTCTATTTCTAACCGTTCTCGAGATATATAAAAATAACGAAGATGAAGTGGTAGATTGCGAATACAGAAGACCAAATAATCGAAAATCTTCCAAAATTAGTTAAAATTGGATAATGAATGTTTCGGCAATCTACAAAAGCCCGTAACGTACTTTTGTCCACGAAAATTTAAGGTGTAAACAGCCAGAGACGTCTGGACACTTTACGAGTTTATTTTCGGAATATATATATATTTTTTTGCAAAGCTAGCCAATCTCGAAAATTAATGAGTTAAAAATATCGAAAATGTCGCGAAAATGTAAATCAAACAATAAGTCAAAAAACATCAGAACTTAACACCGCCTTCAAAAATTTAATCTGGAAGCAACAACAGATGTATCTACACGTTTCAGGAATTCATCCCCGAAAACGCGCGAATAACGAAATCTCACCCTCATCTTCTAATGCATCTGGGAGATGCAACGGCACCTTTTAAATCATTTTCTTACTTTTCTGTTTCAATTCTCGCCCAGACGTATTATAAAATACAACCTCGTGGTGTACTACCTGGCTATTTTCTAACCTAATTGGCATAGATTTATTATTTTAATTTTCCTGCATTATGGCGCAGCTTCGTAAAATATTAAAGTTGATGGGAGGAAATGAATTATGAAGCGAAATTGTTCGGGCCACTTTTAACAATAAATATCATATGAAGTACAGCGTAATGATATGCTAATTTATTACATGAAACAATATACGAGGGATGTTTCGAATGTTTTATCAATTCAGTAATCAATCAACTTTCAGAAATCGTTTCTTCTCTTTGTCTCATCCTTTTGCCCTTTCGGGCAAATATAATGATTATTAAAAATTAAATCTCTCTCACATCGGAAGAGAATTAATAGAAAACAAATGACATGCAATCCTATTTAGAAAGGGGGATTGCATCCGTAATAACGGGGAAAGATTGTTTACAATCACTTTTTGGCATCTGCAACCCGTTAGTTTTGCGGCAAAATTCATGAAAAGCGGATCAAAATGAAATACAAGGTAATAAAATTTCCAAACGCTTTTCGTGTTGTCACAATTTCGTCGTGCCTATCGTCTAAAGTGAACGTGCATCGCCCGGATATAACATGTCGGTAACGACAAGAAGAAAAAAAGAAAAACGAAATTACAGTGATCGCAAGATTAACAAACTACAATAACGTGCAATACGAGCTTCCAAATTCCAACTCGCCAATGATGTCGTAAGGCAATAAATTCGGTCTCGTAAGAAAGATATAAGAACGCCGGTGAAAGTCGATTGCGTAAGGTTGATAATAGCGAAGTGTAATTGTTATAACGTCCAAAAACTATCTGTTGCACCTATTTATTTATGTAATTACTGCTCCGGCAGCCTTAATTAGAAAAGGCCAATTTAATCAGTGCACAGTTGAAAATCAATTCTTTCCCTGGGCGGCGATATTTTGTCTGAGGTCAGTATATATGTAAGTCAAGTTATAGTCAAGCACTGGCCTCGATCTAGTTTGATGAGAAAGTAAAAATCGCATATAAATAGATAATAATAATAATAAGAATGACGATGTATATACAGTGTGTCCTCGGATTGACTTCCCTGTATAATTGCATAATTGATTAAAAGTTTTGGAATTTCGTTTTAATGTTTTCGGATGCCCCCTGCTTGATATTAAAAGAATTTCAAGCATAATTTTACTTCTTTAAACATCAAGGTCGTCATGACGATTCAAATAAAACCATTTTCCGTTGAAGTAGCCATTTAGATTAATAATAGGGCAAAATGTTATTGAAATAAGTTGTACAAAATATGAAATTATGATCAAAGTACCTCTAGGTATTTCTGAAATTTGCTATTTTTCTAGAAAATATGATTATTATTATCAATAAATATGGTGCAACTAATCGATTCGACAAAATGCACTGTCCTTGTCGTATCTCTGTTTTTAATATATTTTTTTAAAAGCATTGGGTTTCGAATCCGAAACATTAATTTTAACAAAGATAACGATAATTGGATGACTAAACGTAGTCCTGGTTATATATATATATTGCTTCCATTGTGTAATGTTAATAAAAAGAATCATTTAAATAACACAGGTGTGCTTTTTTAGTTTATCATTTATAACAATTACAAGATAAATTATTAAAGCGCTTTTATTATTTAAATTAATACCGCAATAGACTTTGTCCCAACAGAGTCATAATCAAAACATAAAATAACTGAAAACAAAATATAAACGCTGGTTCATTTTTCTTTTTAATTACAAACTTATCAGACCGCTTTATATGCGTTTTATTAAATTTGAAATTATAAATATTTCAGGTGTCGGATGTGCCAGCCAGTGAAATATATTCGGCGAACGATTCACTCGAATGGTACGTAGAACACGTTTTTCAATTTTAACGCAAAATACCGCGTTTTATCAAAATTCCACTTTCGACCTAATTATTCCGATGGTCTAAAAAGAACCTGCAAAAAGCAAGCTAATTGAAGCGGAATGCATGTTGTTACACACCCACACACATAAAAAAATATCGTACTGCCTAGTCATTGTTGTTATTGTTTGTGATAAAAATCGATCGCGGAAATTTAATACTCCAATTAAAATCAGTGCTGTATTGACGAAGGTGTAGAAAATAATAACTGATTGTGAGCTGGATTATGCACTTTTCATTACCTTCGTCGATGATACACGGAATGCTTTTTTTTTCAATTTCGATCGATTATCGTAAATTTCCTCGAACATTAGTAAATGGCATACTGATCGATATAAGTATAATATAATAACGTTGCTTTCGATTTCCTTCCCAATTCGAAACGTATCTTTGATGATTCCAAAGCGTTGAATACCCAGAAACAAAACTACTGACTGTCAACAAGCAGAAAGATTTTGGACTAACACAGCGTAGGGTGTGGGTCAAAGTTAATTATCGACAAAAGGGGGTGTCCTAAGCTCTACTATCAGAAGTATACAATTTCGAAAAAATATCATGCTTTGTGGTAGAAACCCTTTTCCGAAACGAAAAATATCTCTCTACTAAATCTTTGTGTTCGAGAATATAAAGTTATCTACCTAAGATACGATAGACGTTTAACAAAACTACCCTCGTCCACTATGTTATTGGCTTAGAAATTCCACCCCTATTTACAACAAGTTAATGTCTTCGAAACAGACTTACCGCTCGGAGTTATTTAATCTGAAAACAGTGATCGACGTTCAATAGAGACGACGTGAAGTGTCCTTAATTCTGTTTGAAATTCGTTTTTAAGGTTACCTTAGATTCTAATTCCTTTTGAAACGCGCCTCATTTATTGATAATCACGTAGAACCTATTGATTAAGTTTGCTTTGTTTTGACCGGACTAAGTTGTAAGTTCTCCTTTGGCTTCGTCGGAAATGGAAGCTCAACGCTGAGCGAATGCGAAACTGGAGCATCAGTAAAAACGAACTCCACTTCCCCCGGTTCTCGCTAAACTTAAGTTCCAACTACGAACTAGAAAATGATAGGTAAAAAGTATTTCCCGTCCTAAAATAGACAGTTGTGGGCGATCAGTTAATCATTAATCTTATTACTTTATTATTCACTCGCGTTAATGACAACTCAGATTTACTGTTTAGGGTGAAATATCACAAAACATTGCCTTAAATAGCCATTAGAGGGGAATTAAATCGCATTTTTCCCCGATAATTTGTGTTTTTAATATTAAGCGAGCTCGCAATTATTCTATAAACAGGGACGTTGTTACCGTCATTTTCAATTACAGATCATCAACATGAACCGAATATGTTTCGACTATTGAAATCGATAGCGCATTCTGCCAATAAGTGTCATCATATCAACACGAACATTAATACGGTTTTAGCCCAATTTATCCTACAAGTATACCCTTTTAACTTTAACAATAGATTGAAGTTCCGGTATTTAAAAACGAATTAAATAGATGTTCGTGATTAACTGGAATATCGACCAATTTCGCTTATTAAACAATCGCTCCTTGTGCAGAAACAACACACTGTATTTGGTTATTGGTAATGCGCGAGTTCAACTTACGAAGAATAACCAAAAGAACGAACCTAATCCACCATCGTACATGGTACATGGTTACACGTACCCATTGGCCAATACTCAACGATACTTTTGCACGGAAAGTAGTTGTTTGATATGCGAAAGATATACGAAGGTAATTCGTAAAGTGAGATCCGTCTGGTTCAATGTGAATCTGGCAGTGCTAGTGAGGACATTCTTTCGTCCTATTTTGTTCATTTAAAATGGCTGCTGCAAATTGAAAGAAAAAACATGAAGGCTGCTGAGATTCATCGTGAACTTTGTTCTGTTTATGGTGTTCTTTCTAATAACCATACGGAACTCACATTACGAATCGCCCTCGTAAATACATTGCATTCTGCGACTGCTTCGAAAAGCTGAAAATAAATTCGAGAAATGCTCATAAATTACATGCAATTTCTTATTGAAGGGAAACACCCAACGACATCATTTGATATGCGTGATCCGTAAGCACATGAAAATACGTAAGCTTAATACGTCAGAATCCACAAATAGTAAATTACACGAGATTGTCGTACATGGATTCGGATCTAAATTGTAACGATGAAGATATGAGAGAAACAGATGTCACGCTGGGTTTTGGAAAGCAGAATTATTATCAATCAAACTAAGTGTGTAGTCGTAACATTAAGTAATCTAAGTTCCCCGGAAGACAAATTGGTTTATTAATTTTTTAATAGCGCAATGTCGACCCAGATGCTTGATCATCAACAACTAATACATCAGTTATTAATAACTCGTATCTGTCAGGAGTATTTCCCCCGTACGTATTGTACATGTATGCAGTTAAACGCTTAGGTATTATCGATCATTAACTAAATGGAAATTAAACTCGATATTAATGTGGATAAAGCTAATTGCTCGTAGGATGATTGAGTAAGTTATTTCCGGTTATTATACCTGATTTTCAATTTAGTTAGTTGCCATAGAAATTGTAATATTTCCCGAGGAAAACCGAAGAAAAACTTGTATCGTAATCGAATTTCCACTGAAAATAGCGCCCTAGAAGATTTACTTTTGTGTTATGATATGAATCGAAGTGTCAACCCTTGCTTCAAGAGGGTTAGACAGCAAGCCTCTTCCATAATTGATGGCGCACCTAAGTAAGAAAATACATTTCACTAAGATCCTATATAACTTGTTCTATCGTATTTCCCTCGCGGTGAGAAGATAGAACTTACCAGTCGAGTTTTATAAATTTTTAAATCACAAATTATCGATTTCCACAAAAACTTCATTTGATGGAATTCTCATTTAGAAGAATTGATCCAATCCACTTTTAGGTTAATAAAAGAATCACTTCATTGCAAGGGAATATATGAATGTATGGTATGTATAACATTTTGCAGTTATAGAAAAAAGGCTTGGAATATTATACAGGATCTACAAGAAGCTAAAGTATTAAATTAACATTTTGGAATGTTACACAAGATCTACAACGTTTTTAAATGCTATAGAACATCTTCGAACATACAACCTTTCCAAATGTTACTAAAACATAATCCCCTTCCAGAATCAATCATTTTAACTGTGGTTCGAAACGTTACGAAATATTATACAATGTTTCAGAAGGTTTTAAAAGGTTATAGAAAATTCGGAAACGTTCTCGAAACATATCCGCCAAAAACATGCCCCCTTTTATTGATTTACGAGAAGGAAGTTTAACTCCTCCATATGCAAATTGTCGCTTTTCGCCTTAAAATTTGATTGGTCCCAAATGTTTGAGATTATTTGCAAATGTTTTACAACGTTGCATAATGTTTTACGATGTGTTTAATCGTTGAAAACCTCAATCTGAAGCACTATACAGGAAAACGTGGATTTGACTTGCTAATTAGTGTTACACCGCCATTTTAAAATGTTATAAGTCATGAAATATGTTCGATTCAATCAAATAATTCTAAAAATTTTCTTCTCAAGATTTCATTTACACCATTTACTTAATTATCCTCCTTTGTTTGAGTAACCCGTCCGTTGCGGATGAATGATAAGCCCTAATCTAATAACAAAAATCCGCGTGTAACGTTTCTAAACTTTAAAAACTAATTGGATCGTGGATTTAATCAGTAGCCACTTAAGTAATTAAAGTTTCCTACATTACTCTGATTACCGTGCCTTCCAGTTTTATTTGATTTGGCAATAATTCAATACGGGTTAACTACAACCCCGAATTTGCGAGTATTAACAGTGTTATGAGTAGAAATTCGAGTTTCTACTACGCAAACTATTACTGCATGTACAGGATCTGTACTCCGAATTCAAATTAGTGCACATACAAATCCACATGAGCGATGCGTTATTATTTGTTTGCTTCCGTGACAACGGATTATATGATAACCTGAACGTTTTCGTGATTTAATTAAAAAATATAGAATGTAACGGAAATGGTTCGGTTATCTTTATATTTGACATAAATTTACTCCGAAAAAAATTGAACGTTATGTAGTATATGAAACATAACACCGATGATCTAATCTGTGAAATTAACTCTTATTGTTAGAAGCTATAGGACTTCCAGTCGACTTAATTTTAAAACGATTATATACAGGATTTAACCACCTGGATAAAGGCAAAGAGCAAATGTCCGAGGGTCAAGGGAGTTATTTGAACATTATTTTTTGAAAAAGCCAAGGTGTATGAACGTGTTTATTGTGGTTTGAAACGTGGCTTTTAGAATTGGAACGGTCCTGAATCGGAGGTGAAATTGAACAAAGCGCCCAGCAATTACTTCTACTTAATTACTTTTATCCCAAAACCGATACGATTTGTACCGCTTGAAAGTCCTTTGTTATTCATTACGGCGTTACCGTAACGTTCGAAAATTTTCTTTTAATAATTTTACATTAATTAATAATATCGTTCCGAAGACGAATTGTTCAGAGAAAGTTTCGCCTTACATAAAAATTAATATGAATTAGGGGCTAATTAACGCTGAAACTTGACAAACTTGTAATCCGCGTTTATTTTTATGTAACGCATAAACAAGGAACCGGAGAATAGAATAAATCAGCTGCTTTTTAAGGGGACTTTCATTAAATTCTTAACGACTTCGTAAAACAAAAGGCTAACGCAACAGACCCTTCTCGGCAGGGCAGGGCAAGGCAAATATTATACCACAGAAATGTTTTCATATTATTATTCAATTTATGGTTATGCTTACACGAAAGGGTTCATAATTTCTTTAATAAATCAGTCACTCCCTGAAAGTATCGCATCAATGTTTTAAAACCACTCCGGTTGCACGGCTTTCCGAGCTGTGTGTGTGACAAAAATTAAAGGGGACCGCCCTTATTTATTTTTTATCGAAGCAAATGAAATTTACCTAAGGGAAAACGGCAAGATGGAACTCGTGTATAAGAATTTTATACAAAACTTGAAAGTTATCCTTTTGTTCCAGGACAAAAGCGAAATCTCTGAGGTTCTCACTACTTATTTTCCTTTCTGTCAATCTCCTGCTTCTTCTTGTGGCCGCTATTGTCCTTTTAGGAGGACCTTTCTTGGATAAAACTGGCGATCTTTGTCTCACGGAACAATGTGTAAATACAGGTAGGTATGTTTATTTCATTTCGTCCTTGTTTGTCACGACGAGAACTCGATAAAATTGAAAACGCATGTTATTTATATACTGGGTAACTGATATATGTTAATGACATAGGAAATCGAACACCTTGTGTTTTATAATTTTATTTCGACAATTAAATCGTCCTCCAGAACACACCGGCGTTTCTCAATTCCAAGTCTGTATGATACTATCGGGAAGTTTCCCTTGTTGGTGCTTCTTTGATAAACTAGAAGGGTTGTTCTTTTTGCCTGAGCCATTTTCCAAAGTATTCCATTTCACAGTCAACACATTTCTGCATGCGTAACGTACCGAATGCGTACCGAAATCATCCTTTCCAATAATAACCCGGATTTTCTCGCAGTGATATATAAAGTATCACTTGCATCACAGCATCTGCGAGACCGTCCACCTAGCCCAAAAATTTTCAAGAGCAACGCCCCCATGTATCAAGTATATTAGTTAACTCCTAACAGTAACTTAACAGTCATTAAACATGTAAATAGCTAACTTAAGATGTCAAACAAAACATGTTGGAAAATACTGCCTCCTATAGAGGCTCAGCGGAAAGAGAGCATACCTAGTATGTCTATCTACAAAAATTTATTAAAGCCAAATCATAAATACTGCGTGTTCGATATTCTATGTGACTTAATATACGCTCATCCAAGTCAAATTTTACGTGAAAACGAAAGATTAACCTCTACTAATTTATTAGAAAGTTCTACAGAAATTATGTCGTGTTTCCTAAATTATCTTTTTGCATTTAATTCGTTGTATTTAATTATTTAGTGACTTCCTCAAAGTAAGGGAGGAAGTTTATATTTCAGTAATTTATCTTAAGACCTGACCTCGCGTATAATGTGTGAAATTTCGTCACATTAATGTTGTTTACAGTTGTAATCCTTATGTTTAGACAAAGTTCGAAACTTGCTCCAACTGAAGGGAAGCACCTACATTTGTTTACCTAATGTTACTTATTCATCTTTATAAGTTACGGGAATTTGATAAGGTTCGGTGCTATATCGGAAGGCACTTTCTCAGGAGTTGGAGTTTCAATTCTCCGCGTAATTTCGATAATAACGTTTCAAGAATGAGATCGAAATATTTGAGAGTTTAAAATTTAATTTATCACACAAATATAAATGTATTGTGCCGATTTAAACCAAAAATATGAGCCGGGTACTTTTTTAACCCCGTTTTAATTGATGAAGCGTTTTTTGTTGTACAATGCCTGAATGTAAATTGAATTTGCAAAAAGAGTTCCCTCCGAATCTATTCTGAGGTTAATTGCAAAAAGGATTTTTTACGACCCACTGAATTAAATCAATTTCGGGGGAAATTTAAGTCCCCTGGCCGGTGGGGCGAATTCATTTCGAAAATCGAAAATTACATTTTTCTAAATTGATGTTTTTTTCTGCTCGCCTGTCCCGTTTCGTGGTTTTTTGAGCGATGTTCCGTCGGATGTGCGAATTATTCCGTTATTTAGGAGAAATAACGAATAATTTGCTGAAAGTGAAAGGTCAAACCGACCTTAAGATGAAACAGCATGAAAAAGCTCTTTCAATTTCAGCATCCCGCGTAATTACGGCGATGGATCGATTAGTTGATCCTTGTGTAGACTTTTATCAATATGCCTGCGGAGGCTGGATGAAAACGAATCCTATACCTGATTGGACTTCAACTTGGGATCGGCTCGCACTTCTACGCGAATCGGTTATGCAGGATATGCGACAATTGCTGGATTCCGGTAAAAATTTTAATGAAGACAATACTGCAGAACCAGCAGGTATTCATAAAGCCAAATCCTTTTATAGGTCCTGCATGGATACTGGTGAGTACAAAACTTGCCATTATTATTGAAAAAATTAGGATTAGAATTACGCAAAGCGCACGATGTTAATTTACAGGCACGAATATCAACCGGAAAGTAACAAAACAGAATTTTCCGATTCCCTCCGTTTATTTGAACTTTTCAACTTCGATTGTGGATGTGTATGTGCGTCTATTGGGTGTATTATCGAGTTCCTTTTTTAATCAAATACTATCAAGCGAAGCCATGATATATCGGTATCAATTTACGGACTTCCGTGTGATATATCACTGCCCATAACTTTGTTACAGATATAATCTGTTGCATCTATAATTTAGGTCAGTTCTTGTTTAGCTAGACTGATTCCAGTAACAAATATTGGACGATGTCGTTACTAAGCGCTATCGATTCGCTCTCTGTTGTTAGTTAAAAATTAATTCCCGATTTCGTATTTGAAGAGAAAAAAAGGGAATCCGTTTACAATAATGGAGGAAAGAAGAGTTAGGTGCAATAAACAATTTAGGGCGGAAATAAAATGTTAAAATGGGGAAAAACTTTTTTTCCTCTTTTACGATCCTCAATCTTTTACCGTTTCCTTAAGTAAGGGCGAAAGATTAATTAATTATAGAAGCAGGAAAAGTGAAATAGGATGTGCTCTGGAAAGTTGTTTTTAGTTTGCAAGTCCAATAATTGAGTTGAATTAATTTGGACTTTTTCAAGAAGGACTACCGATTGATGTTTAGAATACTATCAATCCTCGTTTGTGATTTGCTCGAACTTCGAACTCGCTTTCGTAAATACGTAATTTTAACGATACCACCGACAAAGCTCGGGAATTGAAATGCGCCATAATGAAAGTATGTGTACTTTTTAAGAGGCACCTCGCCTTCTTGTTATGGCTGATGATCGCAGCTAACATCGATTCGTACCCAATTAGAATTAATTGTGGGATGAAATGGTTCGGTATCTTCCCCTCCCCCCTTCCCTGTATCTAATTAGGCTAGTTCGCAATTCATAACGTTCCAAACGCGTCTTTTCCTTTACAATAACTTGCAAGTCCAGGAAAAAAGAAATTGTATTTATGTTAAATTTGGCGTTATTAAACTGACTCAAAGAACTTTCCAGACAGCAAAATCTATCTGAACCTTTTAAATTATTCCCCGTGAATAATTGAATTAAGATTTGTCAGTAATTGTTTGTTATTCGATGAATTCATGTGTGAAAAATGGACGGAAATCTTACGTATTGATTACCTGCCGAATCCCAGAGAGAAGAATGCGATAACAAGGGATAAATATATGTAGATATTTCACGTTTAAAATTCATAACCCTTATTTATATTCAGGGCACAACAAAAAGATACACTACATCCCCAGGAAAAAATTATGAGTACTGCCAGCTAGTTTGCGTCGTATACGTAAAATATATACGTGTCGTAGCTATTGAAAATTATTTGGTACACTGGTCACGTGAATCATCGAAATATTCTTGAGCCGACCAACCGGTAACATCGCATCAATCATCTTAACAGATCCTGTCATTTGTCAAAGGATTCAACATGTCCTGAATGTACACTTTTTCCGAACTCTCCTCCTAGCACTGTCGTAAATTCGAAATAGTCCTGTATCATCCCCGAACGCCTTCGTGTATTCATTACATGACGTTCTTATTAAGCTCGTTACTTATTGGGAAATTACAGATGTTCTTTGCTAATTCGATCTGAAAGAAACTGCTCGGGGAAAAAAGCGAAATAAATCGTCTAATACGGTACATATTTTGGTGAAATAATCGCCTTAAATTTTGCATTGTAAAATCGGATTTTCCAAATGGACAACGCACAAAACTAATAAAGTAACTAGTTATGATCGACTGAACTAATCGAAATATATGAAAAAGAAAAACGGAAAATGCTAGGGGAGAGCGCGTTCCCGAACGAAAATTCTTGTTTTTGGTTCGAATTTGTATTCAATGAAAATAACGCGGTCTTTTCGTGTCGCACACAACGCACATTTTACGTTATTCGCATCACGGAAAATATACATGTTTCGATATGAAAAAAAGAAAAGGCAAAATGAGTAATCCCACGGCAAAAACAATCTTCTTTGTTGCTGTGATGCTAGACCAGAGCTTATTAAACGCTGGAAACAGGCGCGGTTTCATCTTCGCGTGTTGGGAAATAGTGAAAAAGTTCTTTTACTGCATATATATACATATATATATATATATATATATATATATATATATAGCAAATCTATGAATTTAAGCTTGCAGTTTCCGTTAGTACTAATGGCAACTATTTCGAAAGGTAACTGAAGATGACAACTTAAATCTCGAAATTAAATATGAGAAATAAGAAAAAACTAAACAATACAAGTATTATATTTCCTCCTACGAAAACTTCCTCTTCCTACCAAAGAAGTTAGTAAACTTAAAACAACAAAAACTCCCCTCCAGTTTCCTTGATGTAAAAAAGGAGGACAAAAAGTTGGGAAATTAGATATCTTCTTAATAAACCGTGTAACATTATAAACAACTTTTCATAATATGTAGGGCGGTGCAAGTGAATTTCCTCCGAACATTTTCTCCCATTTTTCAGCCGAGTTATTTTTAAAATTGCTGTCTTATAAAGTAACCGTCACGTTTAAAAATTGCAGAAAAGTTGGAACAAGTTGGAATCGAGCCTTTGAAGCGGATATTTAGGCGCCTTAAGATATCGGAAAATCCACTGAATATAAACGAAAGTAACAATTTCGATTGGATCTACACCATAGCGAAAGCTAGAAGACTTTTGGGTATAAGCGTCCTTTTTGGTTTCAGTATTACGATGGACGTAAGAAATTCATCCTTAAATAAAATTGTGGTAAGTGTTTCTTCAATAATAATCTCCGGTGTGTTAAGTTATAACAAGCGACTTCCCAATTTGTTCTTGTCATCCATTGCAAGTTTTATTTACTTTAACGTAACAAACTAATCGGGGAATATCGAAAGGGAAAGTTTAGATTGATTGTTTATCAAATAAAGTTGTATTATAGATAGAGCAAATAAGTCCGGGCTTTGCGGAGAAATACTTTCTGCACGGCGAGAAATTCCTAACAGAATTAAAACATTACAAAAACACGTCACGCTAATGTTGAGTGCTTACACGAATGGAAGTGTTGGGGAAGAATTTTCCAACGATATCATCGAATTGAGTACGCGAATAGCGAAGGTAAGAAAATTTTGAGTGTATCTTAATAAAGTTATTAAACGAAACTCTTTAACAATATAAGAAAATGGATAACGTCCATCTCCTCAAAAATTGTTCGTTCTCAACGGTTTTCGTAGGTGATGACCCCGCCGGAAATACGTAGGAAACCATCGCACCTTTTCCACGAAGTTACACTTCAGCAACTAGTTTCAGGACCTGACAGTAATAACGTTGCGTGGAAAATCGTAAGTTTATTCAATTTGATAACTTTTACGCGTACAGTTTGGAAGTTCGTTATAGTCTACATATTATTTCATTACGTATGCACCGCCGAAAACATTAAATTTGTTAGTTAAATCGTAAGTTTCGAACCTGTAGTTAATTTAGGGTACTGAGAGTTGAATTGCTTAGCATTGTGGATTAGTCGGCAGAATAACATTTAACTCCTCTGGGCGCTTCAATGAATTGATAATTATTACTATTAGTGTTATTAATTAAAACATAGGTGAGGGGGAAGAAATGTTACTACAAACAATAACTAAGACGTGGAAGGAACAGCAAATACCAGAAAACTGGGAAACTGGGATCATTCTACCAGTTTTTGGAAAAGGGGGAATAACGAATGCAGCCATAACAGAGGAATAACACTCCTCGGTACTGCATTCTGCAGAACTGTGATGTTGTGTGATTTACTACAGAAGACAAACTTAGACAATACGGTAAAATTAACCCACTATTATTGATAATTATGGTTGGCTAACACGGGACAAATACATGAGCGATACGACAGAGAGCAACTTAAATTACTCCTTGGAAAATTTTAATGATGGTGATGGGAACATCCCTTCTGTCTTTTTATGTGAATAATGTAGTTTTTCACTTATTATTATTATTATTTAATGATTATCACTATTGCAAACCGACTCCTCCACCATTTTTTTGTTATAAACGGTTTTTAGATATTTTCCTTCAATGCCATACCTACAGCAAAATTTCTGGTGTAAAATAGAATCTGCAGGGTGTATTTTTCACTTGGATGATTTAGAAGTAGCTCGCAAAGCTTTTCCAGGGAAAAAAGAATTAGTTAATTCGCGTAAAAAGAAAAATTTTGCTCGTAAAATGCATTTTGTTCTCTCCAATGTGCTGTGGGCGCGTGTTTGTGCTGATGCCAGACCGAGTGTAAAATTCAAACTGGCCATATATTAAAACATAGTACAAACGCATAAATTATAAAGCAGGACCCTTCATCAAAAACATGCCCCGCTTTGGAGTGGTACACTTAATGCAGCCGCAAAGAAATTCCACGTTAACCCGTGAATGTGATGGTGCTAATTCGATGGAACGTTTTCAGCTGAATTTGCATTCGTTTATTATTTATGTATATTTCGAATGTTTTATAATATATACCGCGTGCGGTCATACGCTTTAATTAAAAAATACAAACAAACAGAACGTGATCCTTTTTTAATAAGCTCCCCGGCCTCCAGGTTTAAAACGGAACGTGCGAAATTTCACTGCGATATCAACAAACACCTATTTCTATAGGGCCGGTGCTTTTGTGATTTTCTCTTAATAATAATAGCGTGGACAACATTTTCGTGTATCGGTGCAAGTTGTAATAATACCGGGGCATTTTGTTACATATCAATAACGTCCATTGTCTCTAAAACGCTTTATGTGGCGAGCTCTTTTATCTTCGGCCGCGTTGTATTTAGTGTTTACGTCGATGACAGCTCAGTCATAAAATAATTCTTTTCACACCTTCATTACATCGATACCTTTATTGTTTTTGGAAACCGCGCGCAAAAAAACTTGACGCGTCCCTAAAATTATTAATTACCGTTTTATTATTAACATTGTTAATAGAATCATCCCTTGGATTTCTTTGATTCAACAAATTAGAAAAACTAAGAATACCGAAGAGGAAAATCAACTGAGGATGACTACTTCGTAACCGAAATACGTATTTGGAGTTATCTAACTCTGTATAGATGCTAATACTAACGATTGTTAATAATAATTTCTTTTCCCAGATAAATTGGACGAAATATCTCAGAACAGTCTTCAGCGATACCGACGTTAAATTAGATCCCGGGAAAGATACAGTTATCCTTTTGGATCTGCATTATATGCAAAAGTTGGGAGAGTTACTAGCGATCCAGAACAAGGCGACCCTAGGTATTATTTTTGGATAACACCAGTTTATTTCCCAACAAATTTCTCCCTTATTTCGCTCTGAATTTGCACTTGATACGCCAAACGCTCAGAAATAGTCGTATACCTCGAATATGCTCGAAAATCTACAGATACTAAAGATGGGATACACCAGGAAAAGCTTACTTGATCCTTAACATTTAAAAATCGATGGTGCACAAAATTTATTGTTAGTTATGAGCGGATGATTTATGGGATGACGCAAGCTGCACAGCAGCGCTAATAAAACGCCTGATGGTTTATAATCAACACGTGAATGCCTACGTGTACTGTGCGACGTGCGTAAGCCCATAAACCATCAGTTCACCAGTAATTACCAGCAATCGGATGGTTTATGGGATATTGCAGGGTCCCACACTCGCCCAGATAAAGGCGTTTATAATCTGCTCGCGCAGCTCAGCAACGCAAATACTACGGCAGTCGAAGCCCAAATATTACATTCTGATAACCATATCATCAATTCCTGCTATCGCTCTATTTTTGATAAAAAGTTCTTTACAACATTTTCCAAATAGATGTTATTTGCTACTTATTTTCTTTTTTGGATAATTTCGTTTCTTATTAAGAAAACATAGATAAGCAACGCACGGGAAAAAAGGAAAATTTTCCATTTTTTTGCATATCCTTTTATTATAGAGACGGCAAAATCGTACATGCATCATTAACAATAACAAGATGAAATACCTAGCGGGAATTTTAGTAATCGCGATATGCCACGGCAGAATCCCCATTTTAATATCAAAAAGCACATGTGGGAACATTGAGATTCTAAATGCTCTAAAAGACAACTCCGATATTAAATGCGCTGTGGAATGGATAGGCACGAATATCGCAGGAATTTTTAGAAAATTAAAGGTTATTGCGAAGAAAATCTGCAGTATAAGAAGACAACATTTTATATTTTACAATAAAGTGCTTCAAGCGAGAAGATTTTCATTAAAAGTGTAACCATTTCCCTGTTAAATACGACGAGAGTGTCTAAATTCTATAAACGCTTACACAATTAATATTGCAGAACGATTCGTGTGGTGGAACATATTTTCGACATTAGCCCCACTCACCCTAGGAAAGTTTCGTACACTCGCGTTCGACTTTTCGAAGCGCTTATTCGGATTGCAGGCGAAAATCCCGAGATGGAAAAAATGTACAAACAACGTCAACTTAAACTTCGGACTCGCCCTAAGTTTCCAGTATATCCGCTCCAATTTCGATGTTAATCACAAAAAGAAGGTAAAAAGACTCCCGCTAATAAGGAACATAATCCACAATAATAAAAAAATACGCGAATATCCTTCCGGTGTACTACATCCTATTTAGGAAATCTGCCTCTTTTAGCGGGGACGTGAATAATTTGGAGTCGGTAAAGTGTAAAAGACTACATAATCATTTCTGTAATGCAGGCGCTGGAAATGCTGGAGGACATAAAACACGCATTTAAAATAGCCGTTGAGGACCTTAACTGGATGGACTATGTCACCCGTGAAAAACCCTAACTAAATTACATGCAATACGAGCCTTCGTTGGATATCCTGGTTGGATTATGAACGCCACACAACTGGATAAACATTACAGAAACGTATGTATTAGGGTCTTGACGTTGAATATATAAATGTTCTTGCTCAAAATTTCATTTTACCTGCCGTATGCACTATTAAAATCAATTTACCTAAAAATATCCCATTATTAAATTTAAGCCCAATAAGAATTTTTAAATGCAATGTGATACCATGCCAAAAAGAATTCAGAATTTTTACAGCACAAACTTCTTTCCAATTTTCATGTCAACGATGAAACCCGAAAAAGTTTCTCCAATTAATACCAACCGTGGTAGCCCACGAGGATGCAATTCCTTTTATAATCGTTTTCCCTCTCATTGTCACAATACAATAAAAATGCAGATTTCCATTAAAATGTATGCAATATATACAATTAATGTTTGTTGAAATCACAGTAACACCAGAATAGGATGAGTAAATTCCATTCTGGAGATTTGAATGACCCAAGAAGTCAAAATTGATTAGCTCTCACCAAAAAAGAATACATCTAGGATAGGATGTATTATCACATCCACCACATCACATCTCCCTTTTGTTTCTTTCTTTGCAAAATTGATGATCAGGGGAATATTTTGTTCAGAAACGTAAGAAATGCCCATTTAAGTACATATTGGGGGAATTTCTTAATTGAATTCTCATATGTACAAACATCAAACGTACTAGCATATATAATGCTTATATGGAAATAAGAACTACTTCTCACAAAGTCGCACTGATGACCGGTATAACCGCGAAACGCGTCTGCGAATGGTGGAAGTAGTTTTCTAATTACACGAGGATCCGAAATCTTATAGAAAACAAAACCACAACACATCAGTTAAATTTATGTTTCTCATTCATTGAAATATAAAGCAAATGCAATAATGAAAAAAACAGATCGTATCTTACGTTTAAACTGAAATCGAATCATTATCTTTTTCCAGGCAAACGTCATAGATCACGATTACTTCGGTTCGTTCCTAAATTTAGCGAATTCATCAGTTAAAAGGAAGTTGGAAAGCCTGCGGAAAACCCCAAACAGGAATAGGTAAGGACCTGCGTAAATTTGCAAATTCAGAAATTAAGCGTATGAAACGGTATAATTTATTGTAGATGGGTTTCAGCAGCAACAACTGTAAACGCCTTCTATTCGGCGACGCTAAACTCCGTCAGTGAGTTCTCCTTTGCTTTTTTACGCTTGCCATAAAATGTAAAATAAATCTGTTTTTCAGCGTTTCCAGCGGGCATACTAAAACCTCCATTTTATGATAATGGAATACCGTAAGTAAATTATCAAACTATTTTATTTAATACCCTAAGATACATTGTGTATATAAAACATCGTTCGAGGCTATAAACGATTCGCGTAGTTGGCCATGCATATGTAAAGGCTGTATAATAATGATCCTTAATGTTACCGCATTTAGAGCACTGGATTACGCGTCTATAGGGGCCATTATGGGACACGAGATAACGCACGGATTTGACGATCAAGGTAAGAAAAATACGTCCAAACAGGACGTTAAGATAATTCATGACAGAGACATGTTTAAAAGAAAGAAAATCTCGAAATACGTATTTCAACAGCTATGATAGAAACTCCTTTCGATTCTTACTGTATGCCACTATTTCATCTAAGTTTTCAGCGTTTTCAAGAACCCTAAAACTCTCAAATTTCCTGAAGAAGCTGGCAGTATTAGAAACGAGTTTCTAGCATTTCGACACCTATGTTGCTATCCTCGCTAGGTACTCCTGCCCAATGCTTGCTCCACCATTTCAAGCATGAGACCGAAATTCTTTTGATACAGTGTCAACTGTGAAACGATAAAGTATACTTCACCCGTCACTTTCCCCCTAATTCCACATACACTCTATCTAATTTATGATGTTTATCCATTGAGGATGATGCTTCTTCGCAATAGGTGGTAAAAGTTCTCAATTCTCAAAAAATTTGAAATTTAGAATTCCTTCCAATAAAATCAACATCACTTTAATAATAACATCAGAAATTTCCAAAACATCCAATTCCCCTTAATTCCTACTTAAACGACGTGGTTTATCCCAAAGTGGATTCCGATCTGATTCGAGCCTTTATCCAGGGCGTCGGTATGATGAAAACGGAAATCTGAAGCAATGGTGGTCAACCGCAACGCTCAAACACTACCAGGAGAAGGTCCAGTGTATAATCAACCAATACAATAATTACTGGATGCCGGAGTTAGGTCCAGCGTTTACGGTAAGTTTAATAAACAGATTAAATTACTTGCAGGTGCTCTTTTGTACCGGAGTGCAACTGTAGTATTTTCCAAAACAATTAAGTTACTTCCGGATACCCACAATGCAACTTTTGTTTATTATTTTCGATATTACATTACCAGATTTTAGAAACTGGTAATAATAATAATGTTGTATAAATCCGAAGAAGTAATAGTTACGATAATGATAATAATGTTAATACCAGGGCTGTTCTTTTACCGCCGAGCCAAGTAAAGTGTCTATTGGGTTCCCCTCTTAAATTCTTTCTTCGTCGATGTGGTGAAGCTCTGTTTAATTAATGGTTATTTTCTTTGAAACCCGTTTGGTCCAAAAATAGTTAAAACTTCTATTTCAATCCACCTTCAATGCAGTATAATTGTACTTCTATGTCTTTTTGTCATTTCCGGTCGTCAACCAAACATACCCTCATTTTTTCGGAAACCAGGACGTTTTCCCATCCAAAGTTTACTACATTATTTCTCCGTTGTCCAAATAACTAGCTGTTTACTATTTACCATGGATAACGCTTCATCATGGCGTGACGTTGTTACAGAGGTCTGTATTGTTGATACCCAGGTATCCTTGGTTTTTTATATACAGTGGTTATTAGGATTTCTTGTGACGTGAAAGTGTTGAATGTGTGTGTTTGAATGGTTACATTGTTTTCTATCTTTTAATCGATGCTTTTTATAATAATTGATCACTTTATTTCTAGTTACATTTTTTCTCCCATGTGAATATTAATATACTACAATATTCATGAGCTCCAGATATATAGCGGCCTAGAATCTCTGCGTGTGCAATAAGATCACCCGGTTTTGGTTTAACTGTGCTATTTTTAGGGCGTTTAGCTGTTAGTAGTCCCGGTGATCCACAAGGAAATTTGCATCTGCAGTTCTTGCAATACCGCTTTCGGTTAAATCTCCATAGTTCAAGGGAAAGAGAACATTCCTCGTAGTAATAATAATTATTGCTATTACAACTACTATTATTTTCGCTAACGAATGTATAAATTTGTATTTGTAATTGAATACGTAATCACGTAATTTCCAAGACACAATACCTAATGGAGATTTAACTAAAAGGGAGGGTTAATTTGGGGTCGTAGAAAAATTGCAACATGGCGTGTATTTCGCAATTTACTTTAACGTCGAAAACAAGTTCCGTTAGGGAATGCCCATATTAGTGGGAAATGCGAACTTATCGGGGAAGTAACAAATGTTGAACAACGTGAAAATTAAGATTTAAATAGCGTGAAAGAAAATATTTACGCTGCGTTCGACGCTAATACGGGGTTTAATTTTTCTTTCGGTCTTAGGTGGATGGCTTCAACACGCAAGGGGAGAATATAGCTGATAATGGTGGCTTAAGGGCGGCATACGAGGGTTACAAACATCGAAAGCAAAAATCTGCGATCATGGATCAACGTCTGCCGGGATTATTAGACATCAGTACTGATCAACTGTTCTTTCTGGGATTTGCACAGGTTTACCTTTTTCTTATACGTTGCGTACGGTAATTTGTTTCGAAACCAACAACCGTATAATACTTCAATACAGGTTGAATTTTCTACAAGATTAATTAGAGGCTCGATTCTAAATTACGTTACACGTTTTTTAACTATTTCGACCCCAATAAATTCCGAAGGTGTACAAGGTGCAAAAACCGACATAAATTACTTTACTATATTACTACATCAGCAATAAATAAAACGTTCAAAAAATTAATTAAACAATTAAATCGCTTAGTTTTACAGCTTTTATTCTGATTCCTTCTGTATATACAGTCCGTCTTACTGGTATTGACTATTTGCAATTAAAATCAAATTGAAACATGCATTTCCGAGACCTTTTCCCTAGTAAGACATTAGAAAACTTTAGATTTGAACCTATAATTCAATATCCAGCGACGTTTGTGTAGTACGGGTAGTAGTTGTTTATTGGACGAGGCTTCCCAATTTTGCAAAATCGCATACCTCAATTATTTCTCCAATTTAAGACAACTAATTTAAAATTGCACAAGCTGTTAAAGTAGTAACCAGCGGTAAAATTAATTACAGATTTGGTGCGGTAATTCGACCCTGGGCGCACTGAAAAATAGATTAGTGGACGGCGTGCACAGTCCGAACCGAATGCGTGTGATCGGGACCTTATCGAACATTGAAGAATTCTCGATCGCGTGGAAATGTCCCCGGGATAGCCCGATGAACCCGCAAAATAGATGCGTACTGTGGTGAACGTTGTCATAATCGATTCGTCCCCGACTTTTAACAAAGCCGAGAAACTTTCCCAGCCTGGTGTAGTAGTCTCAAAGAAATAATTCCGAAGCTCTCATTATAAAATGTACAGGGAAATTCTTGCTTTCAAGTTATTTAATGAAGAGCGTAACAAAGAAGTATTCCTTTGAAGCCAGACTGTATAAAAAGGGAAAAACAAATATCAACGCAAAACGTTCCGATTTATATTAAATGTTATTGTCTGATGAAAAAGATCCTCCTACTCGCTGGAAAGGACGTAGGAGGAAACGTTGTGGTGCTTAAGTTGGATCCAAAAATTATTAAATTTTTTATAATCTACTCGCAATTTATTCATTTCTGTAAGGTATTGATATGCCATATAGTTTCGAAATTTTATTATAAATATTCAAGTACCTATTACTATTTATTTCCTATAAAATTTATATAATTCGTAGTATATAATTGTACCGACAATTTTATTAAAAATGAATAATAAACGATGTTACTGAAATTAGTGTATTTGTTTTTAATTTTAAGTAAACTTTTTGCGTCATCCCCCAAAATCCCAAGATCCTGAAATACCGAAAGCTTAAAATCCTGCCGTATTGAAAGCACGGAATCCGGGAATTCCAAAACGTTCAATCCCAAATGATCGAAATCTAGGAATATCACAAATTCTGGAAACGTAATAGTTTCGATTTTCGTATTTTTGTTTCATAGATATAAAACCTATCACGAAATTCATAATACATAGATTGTTATATGTTTGTATTTTTAGATCGTTTCAGATGGAACTTGTTACTAACTAAAATAAAAACGAAACATTTTCGATGCATTTGGCGTGCTCGGAGGTCATAAAACGATTCCTTCCATATTTATTATTGATTGCATGCCTTATTTTCGAAGCAACAAAGGAAGGACGGTCTAATCAATTAATTGCCTTCGGGAATAGAAGTTTTACGTTTATAAATCGACAGGATTTGTAATAACGGAGTACGATGATCTCTACCACGAAAATCAAGCTTAAATTCGAATATTTACTTTGTTAGTGTCGTCGTCTTTTAGGGACACCCCGTATTATTTATTTACCATCATAAATAAACCGGTCTTCATTACACTGATACTCCTTTCTTAAAACAGCTAATAAATTTTATAACTTAATTTATTACTTTAATATCAACAATAATTAAATTGTCTCTCGTTTCGTTTTCTAGAAAAATTTATAGGGAGATTGTAGTGCGTCTAACACAAATTAACTCTCCGATGAAAGATACCACTATTAATTTAATAAATTGCCCCAATTAATAACGCTAATAATACCAAACAGATCTCTCCATCTTTAAGGAAGAAACACGACGCCTTACAACAAAATCGATGGCTTTATTTATAAATATATAAAATTAAATATAATAGACGCAAACGAAAATTTAATATCGTATCGATTTAACCCCGCATAATTGACCTGGCGGGGTGCTCTCGATCGCACAAAGGCATTTACTCCGACTAATCAAAAATAAATTGCAATTAGCAGGCTTTATTAAGCGAAAATCAAAAACGGTGAATGACAATAACTTGTTAGCAGTTTGGCATCTTTTAAACATTGCACGCGACGAGCTTGCGCACATTGCGAAAGGGACCGTGTTGAATTCAAACTGCGGAAGCTGGTGACAGTTGGTATCTTTGTCGCTTTTAAATCAGAGCTACCCATCCAGCTTTAAGCGAGCTGGCTTCGAACATTACGTTTACGTCTAATAAGTTAATGCTTAGGTAAGTTTATAAATTTGACAACGATGCACCTAAAACTCTTTTTATATTACAAAGCACAGAAACGCTTCTTCTTTTAATTACAAACAAAAACGAACATGAAAATCTAAAGAACGATGGCCCAAATCATTTATATAGACACCCTCCTTCTTCTAATAGATATGCTTTGTCTAGTATAAGATAAGACAAAGCACAAACATGATAGAAATTGAACTTCTTTAGATAGTCAAAAACAACCCTTAACCGAAAATTAGGTTACGGATCCATTTACGCCACCCATAGCGAATTATGTAAGTTATGCCATAAATGCTTAATAGATTACCTTCTAAGCATTAGTTTAAACTCACAAAATCCCTTGATCAGCTCTTGCAGGAACCACCCCTCAGGGGAAAGAATCCATTTTGCATAAGAAGATCTCCCATCTGGAGGAGACTTTCATAATTTTATATGACCTTCCAAAATACAATACAAATACAATAAAGTATGACATAAATGCTTAATTGATTACGTTTCAAGCATAAATTCAGAAAATCTCTTGGTCAGCTTCAACAGAAACCACCCCTCGTTGCTAATTAGGTAATTTAGGTATGTAAGTAACGCTTAAATTACCTCCTAAACACCGGCTTAAATTTAAAAATTCTTGTCAATTATTTTCTTCTTCCCTGGGAGATTTTAAGCTTCCAAAATACACTAATAACCCCCTATTGCAACTGGTGTAAATCGTTCTTCCATTAAATCTATAAAGGATTTTGTTCTAAACTCAAATCTAATGTTTAGGAAAAACCTGTCGGTTTTGCGAGAGATGTTTTCCCATGCCCCAAAAATCTTTTACGATTTCATTTGAGTTTTGAGTTTGGAACCACTCACTCGAATACAAATTGAGTCAAACACCAACTTCAGAGAGAGGGAGATCTATTGGTTTTGGGGAAGGCGCCTTCCCTTTGGATTTAGT
The DNA here is from genome assembly GCA_038088585.1 of Chrysina gloriosa. Lineage (NCBI taxonomy): Eukaryota > Metazoa > Arthropoda > Insecta > Coleoptera > Scarabaeidae > Chrysina > Chrysina gloriosa. The sequence continues at coordinate 20,033 of CM076096.1, read as the reverse complement.
TCTAAATACGATACTTTAAGATAAATGAAAAGTGTTGGAGCCAAAATTTCTTGCAATTTAACAAACAAAACAAATTTTAACAAAGTTCATAATTAGCAAGTTCATTTTGCTACTTAGTATCCTTGTCCCTTGGGCTGTTTTCACGTCAAATCTTTAGAATGTATTGCAAAGGATATATATTTCCTTCCCTATTTTATGAAAGAAAAACTACGCTGAGGTCTAAGTGCAAATTTTGAAGGCCATGACGAAGTGTTTCGTCATGGCCTAATTTCTTTAAACCCGTTATAGATTTTGTACTTTTAGACTTCAAAATGTTCTCTTGTAAAACTCGTCAGAACAATTTACATCGCAGTTGATGTACTGACCTAAAAATAAACGTCACTTCAGAAATTGTTCTGCTTTAATGATCCTGCGGCTTCATACCTAACAAAGGAAGCGTTTACATATGTACAGGACTCCATTATCTAATGTATCGTTAAGCAATTTAATAGAAAAATGGAGACACGGCGGAGAAATCAATGCGTACACATATAGGTTAACAGGTATATATAACATATACAATACACGTATATTTAGTTAGAAGTTTATGTCGCAGCTATTTGAATTAAGGAAGATCGGTTCATGGTACGGAACTATGATGACGATGAGACCACGCGAATATTATTATATCGTGATTGTAGCATGATATATTGTCGGCGTAATCGGTCTAAATTCCAGGACTGTTGCAGAAACTCCATACCCTTGTGCGACTTTTGCACAACGACCTATTTAATATTAATTTGCATTTTAATGTAATTAGCGCTATTTTCCCTATTACTATTAGAGCCAGGCTTCGTTGCAATAACCCAATGTACTATGTTCATTATACTTCGTATAAAAGACCTAGACAAAGCAATGTAAACCTGGTTTGTGGTAAAATCTATTGTTGAACTTCAATCTAAGTCAACGAAGAGAAAATTAACAAATTAAAATGATAATAATACTATTTCGATTGCTCCAATTGTTTCATAAATGTTTAGAGAAGCTATCCACCAATGTTTTAGGACATAATTCTAGAGCCACTTTTAATCAGAGAAATTATTATTATCATTATTATAACTGTTATTATTTTATTTACTTCCCAGCTTATTGCTGGATATGATTTTTATCACCATTATCCCCAATTTAAAATTGCATTGAAATCTACTCCTCCTAAAAATTTTCGGTACCAGGTTGCACGCACTGAGAACAACTGATTTTTGTATTTAAAATATGGCATTCTCACCTAAATTGTGATCATCCATGGGCCTAAGATGCAAGAAACGACATGGACTTCTTCGACCTTTTGTTAAATTGAAGGCGATCATCGATTTCCTCTTGCAGTTTCTCCAGAATTCATGTCACTGATGCTTCAGCCGTTGCGCATAGTTGAAACATTGCAAAGTTTCCAAGATTCGCTTTACGTAGCCACTTTTCAGGCTTGGAAACGAGGACATAGAGATTGATCTTTTTGCGTGTATGTAATCTTGATCTTGTTTCACAAGCTTTTGCACTTTAGCTTTGGAAATCCCAGATAACTTAGCCGTACGAACCTCCCCGTCGGACATCAGATCTCCTACGATCCTCTGCGATCTCCTCCCCCACAGCTTTGTGCACTTCCTTTTGTTAGATGCTCCTGGGTCAACTTTGTCTTCTTGGCTTATCCTTAACCTTTGACATGTTCTTCCTTTGTTGTCTTTGTTTTTTGGTTTATTTTACCCATACTGTATGGGAAGTATCTGTACACCCGATCAGAGCCCCACTTGATCGGGTAAGGCTAAATACAAGGGGGTATCGCCTAAGACCCCCAGGGGAACGTTAAAGACCGCACTCCCCTACGGCCATGCAACTTTCGGCACGTTACCTTACACCTTAGTTTGGGTTTTAGCTCGGGTACCTCGGGAGCGCTAGATTCCCGAACTCACTTGTTAACTGTGAGCCCCTGAGGGATCCTTTTTGATAACGCATCGTCCATGAAAACAACAAACGACATGGATTTTTTAGATTGAAGGCGATCATCGATTTCCTCTTTTAGTCTGTCCACAATTTCTGTCCCTGATACTTCAGCCATTGTGCATTGGTGTTGAAGCATTGCAAAGTTTCCAAAATTCGCTTTACGCAGCCAGTTTCCAAGCTTGGAAACAAGGACCTGGAGATCATCTCTAAAATCTCTAAAAAAACCCACCAAAGATGTCCGATAGATAAAGGACTCTTGGGGTCCAAGCTTCGTCAATCAAATGTATCATATCTTGTTTCCCTTGCATTTCCAATGAAGATTTTAGTTCGTAGATTTAATACAATACGCGTTCAACGACATTTCCTTTTGATAACGGATTATCTATGCGCATGCGATGCAACAAATGACATGGACTTCTTTGACCTTTTGTAATAAAAGTAGCCCCGATTCGTACGATTTAGCATATTGGATTGCAGATTAGGTGATCCCTTAAAAGATTTTAAAGATGGCGGCGGGAACATGCCTTCCTCTCTTCTTGTATTCCAGATACAACTTCCCACTTTGACATAATTTTAAAAGGCCAATAAATAATTAACGGATTTACTTTATAGATTTCTGGAACCGTGAGTAATCAGCTATGTGGTACCGGATTATAACTACGGAATTATTATTTTTATTATTCAACTTTACTGTGTAAAAAAGTTATTAAAAGTATAGGGACAATAAAACAATTCACACGACGTGGAGACACATAAAATCGCAATCAAAAGTAGCAGCAACATATATCTTTAAAATATAATTAATCACAACGGGGCGGGTGGTCGCAATTCGCGAATTTATACAATAGCTGTCATTGTTGGCGACCATTATAATATGGGTGATTAACTACTATGGGCTACTTGGCATGTGAAATTTAACAGTGCGGATGACATATTAATTATTTTATACGATTTTCTTTATTGCGCTGACCCCCATCTTTTTAAATTGAATCAATACCGACATACATACATACGTATGTTTGTATGTACGTGTGGCGTACACGGAAATGGAAAAATGAAACTTCACTTGCAAAAGTTCGATCCATTTCAGTCCATTGCATCGGCGATGCAGGTTGTTGCAAAATGGGAAATTCTCGGCGGAAAAGTATAGGAAGAAGTTTCATCACGAAACGTACTTAGTTGTTAGGAAGAAATACATAAGTTCTGGCAAAGGAGAATAGTTCAAGTATCCGGATTTTAATATCTAGAAACGTGTACGCATCGGCGATTTTTTGCCCTCACTGTATAGTGGACCCGGTGACTTTTAAATCAAGCGAAAATTTTTTATTATGTCCACCCTACGGGTTATATATGGCTCCTGGCTAGCCGGACTATAATTTATTATTAGTCGTATATGGGACATTTAACATTAGAGCTTTCATATAAATTAATTACTTTTTCCTTTTCGAAAAAAAAAGCGTGTTAAATAATGGAACACACATAACATACGCAAATATATTTTTACCAGAAGCCGTGCAAAAAACTGTAAAAAAAATATTTCCCGTATGACCTAGCAATATAGTTGGAAAGGGATTTGAATTTAGAAGAAAATTGTAATACTTTCAAATCGACCGAATTCAAGCTATATTTTTAACAAATTCATTAAATCACATAAATCGATGAAAAATTTTCAATTTTTAAGGCGAAAGATGCTACTATATTTCTCACAGTTGCACTATCATACGTAACTTATATGGCGAATTTTTGACGGAAAGCTGTGTCTTCCAGTTTTGTAATTCTTTTCAAAACTCCAGTGATTACCTAGTTTCCTAATTAGATATTGGACAATTTTCGTCTACAACCTCCACTTTTATGCTCTATTTTTTATATTCAGGTTTCTAAAATGGATCAACCACAAGTAGATAAACGTATGGAGTTCTTAGGAACGTTCGTGCAAAAGATCCTGAAACTAAAACCGGAAAAATGGTCTAGGATGATGACGATAGAAGATCACAAAGCTGTCGTAATGAAATTTCTAGAGAGACCATCGCCTAATTTATTAGTAGTGATACTAACGGCCTCAGCCCAACTACAAGCTAGTAATTCCTTCCCCGTAGCATTAAAAACGAAAGGTAAGATATTGGAATAAGCCGTAAATTGGGTATCCTTTTACAACGTTATCAAATTTGCTTAAAATATAGCGATATATTTCGTAAAACGATCGCCCTCGGCGGTGAATAAGGCGGTGCCTTCGGAAACTCTAATACAAGGCGATTTATCCTGTAAAATAATTGATCAATTAGCTTCCCTGGTCGAGGAGGTAAATTTAAGAAGATAAATGAATTCCAACTTCTACTCCCCTAAATAGGTTTTAGTGCCTCTGCTCTCAAATTCCACAAATCATGATAGATGGCCTTCGGTAATAGCTAAAGATGTTCAAAAGCACGTACATAGTTTAAAAAGTACGGTATATCAAGTAAAAGGACAAGTTAACGGGCAAACAGTACTGCCGATGCCGGTCGGGGTCGAAAAAGTGCACGAAGTCGAGAAAATTTTGATCGAAAGTAATGGAGAAATATGCGATCTCTATTTAAAAAGCGCCATAGAAGGTGTTATAATCAAATGGGCTGCCCAAGTTAACGATGTATTGGCTAACGACTCCTCGGAAAATTCCACTGTTACCCATGCCGTACCATCCATGGGTAATTTTATCTATACAGGGATGTACAAAATTATTACAACTCCATTTCTTCCAGAAATTACTTTATAACTTTGTACAACCCACATATAGAAATACAAACTAAATCTATCTTCACCCACTAATGAATTTTTACCAGAATTGCAGTTTTGGAACCTAAGATTAAAAACCTCCAATTTATCTACCAGCAACTGAAAGAAGCTCGCGTCAAGAGCATGGCGGTCATTCTCGAGAAAACCAACAGCGCCTACTACGCCTGCTTCAAAACCTGTTCAAAAACGTCGTCATGGGTTTAGCCGAAGCCAAAGATATCTGTTTGTACTTGAAGCCCTTAAAGAAACACGTAGATGCTTTGCAAGAGGCCGACTTTAGCGAAAACACGCACCTATTCGCACCCTTAATCCACATCGTGTGTTTAATTTGGACCAACTCCAAATACTACGACCAAGTAAAAATTATCGTATTGCTAAAGCAAGTTTGTAATTTGCTTATACAAGAAGTAAGCGCAACGACCTATAACTCAACAACTTAATAAAAAATAAATAAATTTCAGGCCAAAAAGTTTCTAGATCCATCAACGCTTTTCCACAGCGACACCGATGAAGCGATGCAACGCGTAGGAATATCAATAAAGAACATGAGACGTTTCCACGCGTTATTTTGCGAATACAAAGATAATTTGCATAAGTTTTATATCGAAACCGAACCGGAACTTTGGACCTTCCACCCCAACACGGTTTTCGAAAGATTTTTCGCGTTCCTAGATAGGTTACAAACCATCCAATGGTTTTTCAACACCATTTTAGAATTTAGCAAACTGGAAAAGGTGGAAATCGGCGGCTTAAAAGGGAGAGTCCTCAGCTCGAAAGTCGTGGAGGTTTTTGGAGAATTCCAAACTTGCTTTTCAGTTTTTTCAGGAAAATCCTACGACGTATTGGAACCGGATGATGATTCTTTTATAGCCGATTTCGAAAATTTCAAAAGCAAAATATTCGAAATGGATTTGAAGTTGGCTGCTATACTTTGCCAAGCTTTCGAAGACTGCAATAACTTAGAAAGCATTTTTAAAGTATGTAGTCTGAAGTAGATAGTTTCGAAGTAAATTGGAGTAAATTTCTAGCTTATCAGTATTGTGGGATCAGTATTATATAGACCAATGATCAAGAGAGAATTTACTAGTAGATATTTTCGCATCCTTAGGATGCTGCAAGATGAGATAACGACAGCCAAGGTAAAAATTGAAATGTGTGTCATAGAGAGCCTTGGGAATCTGAACAGATAATAATATCTCCCTCGCGGCAATTGCTCCGCCAAAACATGCATAGAACACAATGTTATTAGGCTCCCAGGTTCATGGTAACGTTTTCTCTTATTTCCTCATAGAAATCCATTCCACTTCCTGCACCCATCTAGAAATTCAAATTTCGTAAGGAAATTTGTTACAAAAAATTTCTTGTAGATGTTATTCGATGAGCAATTATATCATAAAGAAAAATACGGACAATTCGAAGTGGATAAGTACATGCCCCCGATAGCCGGAGCACTGCGCTGGACCAACAATTTATATCAAAGGATCCAAACTTCGATCGAACAGTTTAAATCGCTCCAAGATCCGTAAATAACATAGAAATTACACGCGCCGAAGCTTTACTAGACAAATACTTTGTAGAATCACGAATAGCCCGGAAGCGCTCGAGATAATAAAGAAATTCGAAAGTGTTAGCGACGAACTGTACGAATTTGACAAGCAATTATTTGCTGAGTGGTCGAGCAGCATTCCTGAGGAAATTGAAGCGAATCTAAAGCAATGCCTACTGAGGAGGAACGTTAAAACAAAAGAACTCTATTTAAATTTCAATCCGGAGGTAAACACCGTCTATTTCCCTTTCTTATTAGGGCGGCATCCTTTCCATTCAATTTAAATTTATTTATAGTTGTCGGCGATTTTACGCGAGGTGCATTATCTAAAGCAAATAAACCGGGGCGACGAGATACCAGAAGTAGCTTTAAGAATGGCCGAGAGGAATGAAACGTTCCGGAAGTACATAGAGAATTTAAACTCTACTATTGTGTGGTACAATAACATTAGGCGCACCAGCAAACACGTTGAATTTCAATTAATCGAATCCGAAATTGAAGAGGTCGATAGACTTATACAGCAGGGACAAACTAGTTTGTCTTGGAATTCCGATGGTGTATAATCTCCTATAGGATTTCCACTTTCTAAAACAACAATTCTCATTTTAGGCCTTTGGGATTTCATGATAAAATTACACGAATTAGTCGGTAACCTGCAACATCACCTACATAAAAGCCAAGAGAACCTTCTAGAAATGCGAAATAGCCTCGTACCATTCGCGAGGCAGCCTCTCTTTGAGAGGAAAGATGGGAAGAGGGATACGGTGCTGTCAATCGACGAAAGGGAGGAAAAGATCGCTAAAAGATACGCGGCCATCCAAGAAACTACCAACAAAATCGAAATCCTTCTCCGTCAAAATATGGAGTTATTCAGCATGACCGATAAGCAAGATAATCCAAAATGGCTGAAATACGTCGACTTCGTAGACCAAACCGTCATGAGTTACCTATATCAAACCGTTGGGTGTAGTTTAAGTTACCTGAACGAGCACATGGACACCACAAATAATTTAGCCCCGCTTTTCGAATCCCAACTTATTCTTCAAGACCCCGATATAGTTTACGTACCTTCCTTGGAGCCCTCGGCACCTGATGGTTTCAGAAGCCTCATATGCACCCTTATATCAGATATCATAAACATATCGGCGATAGTTCCCAGATTTTCGAAAACCATCGAGCAATCTTATAAGGAAGAAATTGAAACTAATGGTGAAATAATAGAAATGAAAGAGGACGTTTTGGAACATGTCGACAAGGTCATCCAGGAAGCCTTCGAATTCTGCGATAACTACCAATCATATTCCTACTTATGGTTAGATGAAAGAGATGAATATCTCAAGCAATTCCTAACTTATGGGCGTCAGCTAACAGTCGAGGAAATAGAATTGTTGATGTTGAACGATGCTCATGCCCCTCAACCTTCTTCACCGAAAATGGAAGCATACCGCGAGGAAATCGACAGGTTCGAAAACCTACACAGCGAAATAGAAGGTGAACAAACTGAAAAGATATTCCATTCCTGGTTCAAAGTAGACATTACACCTTTCAAACAAGCACTTTTAAATACTGCCAGGAAATGGGGGAACATGTTCAAGCAGCATCTCGTCGATGTTGTAACCAATAGCTTGTCCGATCTTGGGAGATTCATACGATCTGCTGATGAGGGTCTGCAGCAGACTGTTGTAGAAGGAGATTACGCAGCTCTGGTCAATGTCATGGGATATTTGTACCACGTTAAAGAAAGGCAATCAACAACGGACGAAATGTTTGGGCCGTTAAGAGATACTATCGAGCTCTTAACATTTTATGATCAAGATATTCCGGAGGAAGTAAACGTTTGGTTACAGGAATTACCCGAGCAATGGAATAACACTAAGAAAATCGCGATTACAGTCAAGCAACAAGTTGCGCCGTTACAGGCAGCTGAAGTCACGTTCATACGGAAGAAAATCACCAATTTCGATAATAAAGTATCCCATTACAGGGAGGTCTTTAAGCGTTACTCATTCTTCAAGTACGATTGTAAAGATCCTTACAGATTAACGGATAGGATTAATAGGGATATGATTAGGCTAGAGAAGGAAATGCAAGATATCCACGCATCTGGGTCGTTATTCGAAGTCACAGTGCCTGATTTTAAACTATTGAAGCAATGTCGAAAAGAACTGAAGCTGCTAAAGGTATTATGCCCACTTAAGACGGCTCAAATCAATAACATCCAAATTTTTAGCAATTATGGGATTACATCTACATCGTTCATACTTGTGTGGACGACTGGAAGACGACCCCATGGAGAAAAATCGACGTGGAAAATATGGATATCGAATGCAAGAAGTTTGCTAAAGAAATCAGAATGTTGGATAAGGAAATGAGGTCATGGGATACATATCTAGGCCTAGAAGCGACGGTAAAGAATACTTTAACATCCCTTAAAGCTGTTGGTGAATTGCAAAATCCTGCAATAAGGGAGAGACATTGGGACCAACTGATGAAATCAACTAAGGTATTTTTGCAACCAGCTCGCCATGTTTGTAAATACTTTTCTATCAGTTTTTTGTACATAGTCGAACAGTCTTTCATTGTACATAACATTTTACTATATACGCAATCTGTTACAGAACTTAGCCGCTCTGCCGCAAGAATTAACAGTAAGTAACAGAATCATACAACACACCATACTACGACTCACGAAAACACACTCACCACACAAAATCAATCTTACTTGTCTCGTTAACGTATATATAAATAGACTTTGTAGTCACTTGATCCAGTCACTGGTAAGTAGATCACATCAAATGTTTAGCTATAGCACGCTTTAATTCGAAAACAGCATCTGAACAAATCGCCAGTTGTGTTCACAATGAAATCTAAAACTAACCGAAACATTTTTAGACTAAAATCGTGATGGATTACAACACGACCTTGGCGGAGCTGTTAGAGCTAAATCTCCACGAATGTGAAGACGAGGTGAAGAACATTGTGGACAAAGCCGTTAAAGAGATGTCCATGGAAAAGATACTAAGAGACTTGAACACGACTTGGTCTTCCATGAATTTCGAGCAAGAAATTCACGCTAGAACCAATTGCAAGCTGCTGAGGGCCAGCGAGGAATTAATAGAAACTTTGGAAGATAACCAAGTCCAATTGCAAAATCTCATCACCTCCAAATTTATTGCACATTTCCTGGAGGAAGTTTCGGCTTGGCAACAGAAATTGGGACTTGCCGACTCGGTTATCACCGTTTGGTTCGAAGTCCAAAGGACTTGGACTCATCTGGAATCCATATTTATGAGTTCCGAAGATATTAGGAAACAACTACCGAAAGATTCGGAAAGATTTGTAGAAGTTGACGAAGACTTCAAGGTATTAATGGAAGATATGGCGCAGGTTCCTAATGTGGTTGACGCAACTAACAGGCCCGGTTTGTTGAGCAGCCTAGAGCAACTACAAGAAAAATTAGTATTGTGCGAGAAAGCCTTGGCTGTTTATTTGGAAACAAAAAGGCTGGCCTTTCCGAGGTTTTATTTCGTATCATCAGCTGATTTGCTCGATATTTTATCCAATGGGAATCAACCAGAACTTGTGTGCAAGCATTTGACGAAATTGTTCGATTCCATAGCCAGATTAAAACTGGATAAAGGTACTGATGGAAAAAATAGTATACTTGGGATGTATGCTAAAGATGGTGAATACGTTGAGTTCGATTCCCCGAAGGAATGTGATGGAGCCGTATGTATTTAACTCGCCTTTTTCGTTTCGGAGATGAGAAATTATTTTCAGGTGGAAATATGGTTGGGAATGCTTCAAGATACGATGAGGAGCACCATACGGAAAGGTATTGGTGAAGGTGTACTGTCCTATGAAGAAAAGTCACGCGATCATTGGTTGTTCGATTTCCCAGCGCAAATATCTTTGTGCGGAACGCAAATATGGTGGACCACCGAAGTTAATATCGCTTTCGCTCGTTTGGAGGAAGGTTACGATAACGCTATTAGAGATTATTATAAAAAACAAGTGTCCCAGCTAAGTACCTTAATTTCACTCCTCATAGGTGACCTTTCTAAACAGGACAGACAGAAGATCATGACTATTTGCACCATTGATGTACATTCGAGAGATGTCGTCAGTAAATTAATTCAGATGAAGATCGATAGCGGCTTAGCATTTCAATGGGTTTCCCAGCTCAGGCATAGATGGTGCGAGAAAGAAAACCATTGTTTCGCTAACATATGCGATGCCGAATTTACATACAGTTATGAATATTTAGGGAATACACCGAGATTGGTGATCACCCCTTTAACGGATAGATGTTACATTACTCTCACGCAAGTACATGCATATCCATAAAGCGATGTTTAGCAAATGATCTAATTCGATATATTGCAGTCTTTACATCTTGTTATGGGAGGAGGTCCTGCTGGCCCTGCGGGAACTGGAAAAACAGAAACGACGAAAGATTTAGGGCGTGCTCTTGGAATTTCAGTTTACGTCTTCAATTGTTCCGAACAAATGGATTATCAAGTATAATTCTATTGGTTTTCCGATATTTTCCTATAATTTCACATTTCAGTCTTGCGGTAATATTTACAAGGGCTTAGCTCAAACAGGAGCTTGGGGTTGCTTCGACGAATTCAATAGGATCTCCGTGGAGGTCCTTTCGGTAGTGGCCGTGCAAGTAAAATCAGTCCTAGATGCTATCAGATATAAAAAGGAGAAATTCGATTTCATGGGCGAAATCATATGCCTAGTTCCAACGGTGGGCATCTTCATAACCATGAATCCTGGATACGCTGGACGAACCGAATTACCCGAAAATTTGAAAGCGCAATTCCGACCGTGCGCCATGGTAGTCCCAGATTTCGAATTAATTTGCGAGATAATGTTGGTGGCTGAAGGATTTCAAGATGCCAAGATACTCGCAAGGAAATTCATTACCCTCTACACGTTATGTAAGGAATTATTATCCAAACAAGATCATTACGATTGGGGTTTACGAGCTATAAAATCGGTACTGGTGGTGGCTGGATCTTTAAAGGTAACAACGATGAAATCATGAACTTTTGCTTAAGTCCAAATTTTAGCGTGGGGATCCTGGCAGGCCGGAAGAGGAAGTTTTAATGAGGGCGTTGCGCGACTTTAATATACCCAAGGTCGTCACTGATGACATGCCCGTTTTCATGGGTTTGATAGGTGATCTATTCCCAGCTTTGGAGGTACCTAGGAAACGTGACGCGGATTTCGAAAGAACCGTCAAGCAAGCGGCCATCGACTTGCTTCTACAACCAGAAGATAATTTCATTTTGAAAGTGGTGCAATTGGAGGAACTCCTAGAGGTGCGCCATTCGGTTTTTATAGTTGGTAACGCAGGTACTGGTAAGACGCAAGTGTGGAAGTCACTTTTCAAAACTTATCAAAACATGAAAAGGAAGCCTATTTACAACGACCTAAATCCCAAGGCGGTTACCAATGACGAGCTGTTTGGTATAATAAACCCAGCGACTAGGGAATGGAAGGATGGATTGTTTTCGGTTATAATGCGCGATCAAGCGAATCTGGCTGGGGAACACCCCAAGTGGATCGTACTAGACGGCGACATCGACCCCATGTGGATCGAATCCTTAAACACGGTAATGGATGATAACAAAGTCTTAACCTTAGCTAGCAATGAGAGGATAGCCCTAACTCCAACGATGAGGTTGCTATTTGAAATTTCCAACTTGAGGACGGCCACGCCAGCAACCGTCTCGAGAGCTGGAATACTGTATATCAACCCTCAAGATTTAGGGTGGAATCCGTAAGATCCGGAGGCAAAGTTTTAATGTGGTTGAAAAATTTTGAAACGACTTTTAGATACGTAACTAGCTGGATTGAAACTAGGACGAACCCCGTTGAAAAATCTAATTTAATCATGCTATTCGACAAGTACATCCCGGTTTGTTTAGAAAACGTTCGAACTAGGTTCAAGAAAATAACCCCAATAGTTGAGACGACCCACGTCGAAATGCTTTGCCATCTCCTAGATTGCCTGCTGACGGGTATCAATACGCCCGTGGATTGCCCAAAGGAGTGGTACGAATTGTATTTCGTCTTCAGTTGCGTTTGGGCTTTCGGATCGGCTATGTTCCAGGAACAGGTTGATTCTACCCCCGATGGGGGATCAAATAGATTTCTTTTAAATAAAAGATACCTTTTGTAGAACACCGATTATAGGGTGGAATTTACGAAATGGTGGGTGAATGAATTTAAAAGCGTCAAATTTCCAACCGGGGGTACCGTTTTTGATTACTTCATCGACATAGAAACCAAACAATTTCTTCCTTGGACGGAGAGCTTGGGTAGATTCGAGTTAGATCCCGATATGCCTTTACAGGTAATCGAAACTCGTTTCTTAGGGTATAGTAGACATTTATTGTTACAGGCTGTTTTGGTTCACACATCGGAATCGATCCGAATTCGTTACTTTTTAAATTTATTAATGGAGAAGCGGCACCCGGTTATGTTAATAGGAACTGCCGGTTGTGGAAAAACAGTTCTCGTAAGCGAAAAATTAACATCGTTATCGGAAAATTATGCAGTTACCAATGTCTCCTTCAATTTCTATACAACCTCCGAGATGCTACAGAAAATCCTGGAAAGGTCACTAGAGAAGAAAGCCGGGAGAAATTACGGACCGCCAGGAAATAAAACTTTAATTTACTTCCTCGATGACATGAATATGCCCGAAGTAGATGAATATGGAACCGTTCAGCCGCACACTTTGATACGGCAGCATTTAGATTACAATCATTGGTACGACAGGAACAAGTTGTCGCTGAAAGATATACACAATTGCCAATACGTATCCTGCATGAATCCGACGGCTGGTAGCTTCACGATTAATCCTCGTCTTCAGAGGCACTTCTACGTATACGCAATTAGTTTTCCAGGTAGTGAGGCATTAACAACTATTTATCATGCGATTTTGAGCCAACACCTTGCGAATTCGGAGCTGAAATTTCCACCAATCCTAATTAAATTAGCCGACAACATCGTGGCCGCATCCATTGTATTACATCACAAGATTTCCCAGATTTTCCTACCAACAGCTATTAAATTCCACTACATTTTCAACTTGAGAGACATTTCTAACGTATTTCAGGTAAAAGATTTGAATCCAGCACGTCACCTGCTTATTCTCATTTAAATTATACTCTTAAAGGGCTTACTATTTAGCACGAACGACTGCGTGAACGAAGCTCCAGATTTGATACGACTATGGGTACACGAGTGCCAAAGAGTTTACGGTGACAAATTAACGGAGGATAAGGATATTGATGGCTTTAACAAACTCGTACAGGATGTCTATAAAAAAATTTCGAGGTTTGCTACGACAATTCTTTCCTTCAACAGGCTTGTGGTGACTCGATTTCGATTTCAGGACTTAGATGAGGGGTACATTTTCGAAAAGCCAAACATTTTCTGCCATTTCGCCGGTGGAATTGGCGAGCCAAAATATCTCCCTGTAAAACGATGGAGCGACCTGAACAAGCTCCTGAACGAAGCAATGGTCAGCTACAACGACTTAGTGGCTGCCATGAATTTGGTGCTGTTCGAAGACGCCATGATGCATATTTGCAGGTAAAAAGAGAGCGAACCTCCCTTATTATCGTGACAATTGTTATCATTATTATTCGTAGGATTAACCGCATACTTGAGTCCCCAAGGGGTAGCGCCCTATTGGTTGGGGTGGGAGGCAGCGGTAAGCAATCCCTCTCGCGATTAGCAGCTTTTATATCCTCGCTGGAAGTCGTGCAAATACAATTAAAAAAGGATACGGAGTTTCCGATTTAAAGAAGGAATTATCAGGATTGTACGTTAAATCCGGACTGAAGAACGTCGGAATAATGTTCTTAATGACAGACGCGCAAGTACCGAACGAACAATTTCTGGTCTTAATAAACGATATGCTTGCTTCCGGGGAAGTATCGGATATGTTCTCGGACGACGACATCGAACAAATCATTGGGGGAGTGAGGAACGAGGTAAAGGGCGCAGGGCTGGTAGATACTAGAGAAATTTGTTGGAAGTTCTTTATCGATCGTGTCAGGCGCCAATTAAAAATTGTTTTATGTTTTTCACCTGTCGGTTCTACGCTGAGGATTCGATCTAGGAAGTTCCCCGCCGTTATAAACTGTACGCAAATTAATTGGTTTCACGAATGGCCCCAAGAAGCTTTAGTTTCAGTCTCCATGAGATTTCTAGAGGAACTCGAAGTACTGCCGGTAACTCTTACCTAATCATTAATATGATAAATTTATAAACAAATATTTGCCCTATTGGACCCAATCACATCCAGTGGATCAGATATGATTGGATCCTTAAATAGTGAAAGAAAATTTAATGAAAATCATTTCCCATTTTATTTCAAAAATTTTTTCCACCTGCACCACTAGGAAACCTTACGAGATCAAGTATCCCAGTTCATGGCCTACGTGCACACATCGGTGAACTCCACATCAAAACTGTACCTCCAGAACGAAAGAAGATACAACTACACAACTCCGAAATCCTATCTCGAGCAAATAAACCTCTATTCCAAACTACTCAGGCAAAAATCGGTGGAATTAACAGGTAAAATCCAGCGATTGGAAAATGGTTTGGACAAATTGAAAAGCACCGCAGAACAAGTGGATGAGTTAAAAGCCAAGTTGGCCATCCAAGAAGTGGAACTAAAAGAGAAAAATGAAGCCGCCGATGCCCTCATCGAAATGGTTAAGGTTGAAACCGAAAAAGTCAGTATCGAGAAGAACGCGGCAGATGAAGAAGAGAAGAAGGTGGCTATAATTGCCGAGGAAGTCACCAAAAAGCAAAAGGATTGCGAAGCCGATCTGGTGAAAGCTGAACCAGCGCTGATAGCAGCCCAAGAGGCCTTGAACACCTTAAACAAAGCCAACTTAACGGAGTTAAAATCATTTGGCTCACCACCGGGAGCTGTCACCAATGTTACTGCGGCTGTCATGGTTCTTCTAGCTCCTGGGGGAAGATTCCTAAAGACAGAAGCTGGAAAGCTGCGAAGGTTTGTTAGCACTAATTCCATACAAATTGGTCTAAAAGTAGTAACATTTTTAGATAGTAATGGCGAAGGTGGATGCTTTCCTAGATGCCTTGATCAATTACGATAAAGAAAACATACATCCCGACGTTATGAAAGCCATCGAACCTTATCTGAAAGATCCCGAATTCGATCCAGATTTTATTGCATCGAAATCAGGGGCAGCTGCTGGCCTTTGCGCTTGGGTGATTAACATCATTAAATTTTACGAGGTTTTTTGCGATGTGGAACCTAAACGTAAAGCTTTGGCTCAAGCCAATGCTGAATTAGCAGCTGCCCAAGATAAACTAAGTTGTATAAAACGGAAAGTGGCTGTACGTAGAATGATGTGCTTCTAATAAAGATGTTTACTCGTTTGAAAATTGTAGTCTTTGGAAGAACAACTTGCGAAACTAACAGCTGATTTCGAGCAAGCAATTACGGAAAAATGCTTTGTCAACAAGAAGCGGATGCTACCAACGCAACTATAGCCTTGGCTAATAGATTGGTTGGGGGTTTGGCTAGCGAAAATGTAAGATGGGCTGAAGCTGTTAATAAGTATGTTATCAAATAGGGGTTGCAATTTCAACATTTCCCTTTTTCCAGTTTTATTCGTCAAGGAACTATGCTTCCTGGAGATGTCTTGGTGGTTACCGCCTTCATATCTTACGTTGGTTGTTTCACCAAGCAGTACCGGCAAGATCTCTTGCATAAGATGTGGTTCATTTACTTGAAAAATTTAGATGTAAAAAGTTTATTTAATTCTCCACCCCATTAATGATTTCCATTTTTTATCAGCCACCAATACCGATCACCGAAAGTTTAGATCCCCTGACTCTCTTAACAGATGATACCCAAATTGCGAAGTGGCAGAACGAAGGACTACCAAGTGATAGGATGTCGACGGAAAATGCCACGATTTTATCAAATTCCGATCGATGGCCTTTAATGATCGATCCTCAAGTATGTGTTAGGCACTTTAGCAATTTTACGAAACGTTGTCCCCTTAACTTTTCTAGCTGCAAGGAGTAAAATGGATAAAGCAGAAGTATGGCGAGGAACTAGAAGTTATCAGATTAGGCCAGAAAGGTTTCATAGAAACTATTGAAAAATCTATAACCGCAGGGTCGACAGTTCTGGTAGAAAACATCGGGGAAAATCTGGATCCCGTCCTAGATACCCTACTAGGTAGAAATCTGATCAAAAAGGGAAAGTACGTCTATATAGATACAAACGGAAAAAATTTTGACACCACTTTCTAGAGCAATCAAGATAGGCGACAAGGAAGTTGAATATAACCCCAGTTTTCGTCTAATTCTTCACACGAAATTGGCTAACCCTCATTACAAACCTGAAATGCAAGCCCAAACTACCCTAATCAATTTTACAGTTACCAGGGATGGGTTGGAAGATCAACTTTTAGCAGAGGTCGTTAAAGCTGAACGACCCGATCTTGAAGAATTGAAAGTAAAGTATGAAACATTCCATATGATACCAAAATATAACATCTTATTACTTTCAGGCTGAATTAACTAAACAACAAAATGATTTCAAGATCATGCTGAAATCGTTGGAAGATGATTTGTTATCGAGACTATCATCGGCCGGTGGAAATATTTTAGAGGATACTAGTTTGGTTGAAAATTTGGAAACCACCAAGAGGACGGCTGCTGAAATCGAAAAGAAAGTTGCTGAAGCCAAGGTGACTTCGGTCGAAATCGATCAAGCTAGAGAGCATTATAGACCAGCGGCTGCCAGAGCCAGTTTGCTGTATTTCATCTTAAACGAACTCAATACTATAAATCCAATTTATCAGTTTTCCTTAAAGGTACAAATCTCTTTTGTGAATCTAGAAAACAATTAACCAACAATTATTTCAGGCGTTCAGCGTTGTGTTTCAAAAAGCGATCGCCAAAGCAGAACCAGCGGATACCGTTCCGAGTAGAGTTAACAATTTAATCGATTGCATATCGTTTTCGGTGTTCCAATACACCTCCAGGGGTTTGTTCGAATGCGATAAATTGATTTTCGTTTCGCAAATGACTTTTCAGGTATTTCGATGCAGAAATATTGAAAGAACCAACGGCTACTAGTGCAAATTTCAGATTTTGCTTACGAGCGAAGAAATTTCATCAGCAGACTTAGATTTCCTACTGCGTTTTCCAATAAAACCGCACGTCACGAGTCCGGTTGACTTTTTATCGAATTCGAGTTGGGGAGGAATTTGCAGCCTTTCCGCCAAAGACGAATTTAGAAATTTAGACAGAGATATCGAGAGTTCCCCGAAGAGATGGAAAAAATTAGTGGAATGCGAATGCCCGGAACGCGAAAAATTTCCTACGGAGTGGAAAAATAAAACGGCTTTGCAAAGACTTTGCATGATGCGAGCACTGAGACCGGATAGAATGATATACGCTGTCATGTAAGATATAAAAATTCGGTTGCCAACGAAGAACGCTATCCAAGTTACATTGTAGGGCTTTTATCGAAGAAAAATTAGGGGCAAAATATGTGGAAAATAAAACGATTGAGTTCTCCAAATCTTTCGAAGAAACCAGTCCATCAACTCCAATCTTCTTCATTTTATCACCCGGTGTGAATCCTCTGAAAGATGTCGAGAATCTCGGGGAAAAATGGGATTTACGGCTGATAGTCAAAATTTCCACAACGTTTCCCTAGGACAAGGGCAGGAAATTGTAGCTGAGACAGCGATGGAAACTGCGGCTAAGGGAGGGCATTGGGTTATACTACAAAATATCCATTTGGTTAAAAAGTGGTTACCAGCCCTGGAGAAGAAGTTAGAGCAATATAGCGAAGGATCACATCCAGATTATAGGGTCTTTATGAGCGCTGAACCTGCTGCTTCGGCGTCAGCCCACATCATACCACAAGTATATCCTCAAAGAGAATACTTCTTATCTGTACCATACCAATTAGGATAACTCCAAAATTTCAACAACACTCATGCTTTCTAGCGCACTGAAATAAATTAATTGTTAGCCCTAAAAATTGTAATGCTACACTAGATGAACCCATGAATAATGCAATGAACAATGAACAAGCAATTTATCACAAAGTCTGCCTAAACTTAAATTAAACTCTTACGTTGACATACGTACACCGATTATGTCTCTTTTCCTTCTGTTTCCTTCACTGAAGATGACAACTAATTTATCGAAATACGCATTGGTAATTCCCAAAATCAATGTGCTAAGAATAAACACTAATTATTTCCTCCTCGTTTTCTAGTGAAGATAATCAAGTAACTGTCGAAATAGATATTTGGGGTTGTCCCAAGTTGCTCGATAAAGATAAAAACCTATAACCACTGTAAGACTTCCTACAATTTTTTAACATTCTTTTATTTTCTAGGGTATTTTGGAATCGTCGATTAAAATAACAAACGAACCCCCTACAGGGATGCAAGCCAATATTCATAAAGCCCTAACAAATTTTAATCAAGAAACATTGGAACAATGCGGGAAAGAGGCTGAATTCAAAGTAATTCTCTTCGCCTTGTGTTATTTCCACGCTGTGGTGGCTGAACGAAGGAAATTTGGACCTCAGGGTTGGAATAAGATATATCCTTTTAACGTTGGAGACCTAACAATAAGCGTCTTTGTGTTGTACAATTACCTCGAAAACAATTCTAAAGTTCCTTGGGAGGATTTGCGTTATTTATTTGGAGAAATTATGTATGGTGGACATATAACTGATGATTGGGATCGAAAATTATGCATTTCCTACCTCGAGGAATACTTGCAACCAGATCTGGTTAGTACTGAACGTACGATTGTCTTCAAATCTCAACTTGTGACTTTTAGGTTGATGGGGAGCTACAGTTAGCACCTGGATTTTCAGCGCCCCCAAACACAGATTACGTTGGATATCACCAATACATAGATGACGCTTTACCTCAAGAATCTCCATACCTCTATGGTCTTCACCCGAATGCTGAAATTGGTTTTCTAACAACCACTGCTGAAAATCTATTTAGGACGGTGTTCGAAATGCAACCTAGAGATGCCGGTTCAAGCGGAGGTGCGACTGTATCCCGGGAAGATAAAGTAAAACAAATAATCGACGAAATGCTAGAAAGGTTACCTGAAGATTTTAACATGACGGAGATAATGGGGAAAGTCGAAGAAAGAACGCCGTACGTTATAGTCGCGTTTCAAGAATGCGAACGCATGAATTTCCTGACGAGCGAAATAAAAAGATCGCTGAGAGAATTAGATCTGGGTTTAAAAGGCGAGCTGACGATAACGTCGGATATGGAAGACTTAGAAAATTCGTTGTTTCTGGATCAAGTACCGCCCACTTGGACGAAGAGAGCATATCCATCACTTCATGGTTTAACGGCCTGGTTTGTAGATTTAACGCTAAGACTGCGGGAGTTAGAAACTTGGTCAACTGACTTCGTCGTATGTATATAGCAGGTTTTAATAAAAGTAAATTGCTATACATTTTGTGTTCCTCTCAGTTGCCGTCGTCCGTGTGGTTGGGCGGCTTTTTTAATCCTCAATCCCTGTTGACCGCCATTATGCAAAGTACCGCGCGTAAAAATGAATTACCATTGGACAAAATGTGCTTACAGTGCGATGTTACGAAGAAGCAAAAGGAGGAATTCACGTAAGATAATTTTACACCTCATTTCCTCCTCGCCGATATACT